>JAFVLL020043007.1:0-102500 GCA_021397915.2 Tor tambroides
AAAGTAAAAAGTAAAAGTAAATATATATATATATATATATATATATATATATATACTAGAATAACTAGACATTTTGTCAGAAGTATTTTCTAAATATAAATGAAATTAAACTTTGTTTAGCATTGTTGTTTGATATATAGTTAATGCCAATTACTGGATTTCATTAGTAGCTTATAGTTTAGTTCAAAGACTTTAGTTAACACAGCTTTGGGTGGGGTGCAAACTGTCTCTCTTTTGAGAAATAAGAAGAAATGTATAGACATTCTCTGAGTACCTGAGAACATGGATTGCTCTTTTCACCATTCGAAAGGATCGTTTCTGAATTTGCATTTCACAATGTCACATCTATCAATTCATTAAAGGCTTTTAAAATGATGACAGTTTGAGAATTAGAAATGAGGAAGCAGTTCTCAACACTTTTCCGAACAGCTCAATGTGTGGTAGGGTGTGAAAACCATCACACACCCTGCAATACCCAGATTAAAGAAGCACTCTCTTCTCGAAAGTCAAGGCAAATAGAAAAGAGTGAGTGAGTGAGTCAAATAGTCAGCTAGAGAATGCTTTGTTCTTTTAGGTTGCTTCTTGCAGTGGCATAAATGAGTCCCAAGGGGGTGGCATTAGGGCAACCTTTTACAAATCACACAATACTTCAATATTTCAAGCAAAACCTTTATCACAGATATCTGAGTTTCCAATTTGAAGGACATGTAATTTATGCTTCTGCCATTTTCAACCATACCATTATGATACTGCTTTGAAAGAAGCAGATGCAGTGTAGTTGGCACTGAATTTAGTGTAAACTATTTAGATATAGTATGTTTAATCAAAGTACTATTGTTTATGATAAATAAATATCACATACAGGAAGACTGAAAAAATGTGTTAGTGATAGTACTTGTCATGTTGAGGGTGCTACTGATCTCACTTCACAATTCCTGTGGTTTCTGGTTGAAAACAGAGGTGTTTTAGCTCCAAAAGTGGCAACAAAGATCGTCAGCAAACAAACAGAGAGTTTTCAGTCTCATTGTGTTCAGATTCTTTTGCCAAACAAGATGCTGCAGCGTATCGTCCTGATTGCCCTGCTGATATCCTCAGGTAAAATTAGCACAAATCAGTTGTTGGTTATCTTTATCCATATATTAGCCTATATTTTGTGTGCCTAGCTACAAAAACTGCATAGACCGATTTGGACTGGCTTATGTCTATGATGTGCAATGCTGCTCACTCTAAAACCAGCTTGAATATGCCCAAAATATACACTGTTTAATTCCTGCACTTTTATCATGCATTTTTCCTCAGTTTGCGCTCTTCACTGGGAAATGCACAAAGAAGAGTCTACTGGAAATGAACTTGAAGAAGGCTCTGTGAGTTATTCTCAACCTCATTTATCACGATCCCTTTTTGTGTTCACTTGTAAAGTAGTACAGTGAATTGTTAACTAATGGTCAACATGTATATTTAAGATAGATATTTCTTTGACTTTTTAAGATTGCATAAATTTCTGTTATTTTTCAATCATTTTTTAATATTTCCAAGCTTTCCTTCACTGCGTAAACTTTCATGATAACAAATAACATTTACACAAAATTAACTAACTTGGCTTAATGATTATTTTACACATCAAAATTCACAAACTGTTATTTGAAAACCGGAAAAACTACATGATCTGTTTGCATGATGATGGTAGAATTTACAACTACCTATTTAATTGGTCAGACAACCACAATAATATGACTGTCAGCTGATTAATCACACTGGCTGATGTATTGATCGCTATCTTTAGCGGTCAGATCTTTGCCAAGTACTAAAATGAAACTTCAAGAGTATTTGCAAGATGCAGATAAGCTCACTTATTTCACTTTGAAAAGCTAGATTCTACTATATATGTGATACATATAAACTAATGACTCCTAAATGCTGTCACATGTTTTATTAGGGTGAGATACAAACAGAACAACTCCCTGGATTGTGCTGGGCTTGCAAGTGGGCGATGAAGAAGCTGAAAAAACAAATCTCCAATGGAGCAACTCCGGTTTGTACTTTTTTTTTTTATTATTATTGCTTTAATAAATTAATGTGAGACTAGCGGCTTAACGTTAACTGCTTGTCACTTAAATACAGGACGACATTAAAAAGAAGCTGGGGATGGTCTGTGATGAGATTGGCTTCCTAAAGTCACTGTGTAGGAAGTTTGTGAACAAGTACACAGACACTCTGATCGAAGAACTTTCAACTACTGATGACGCCAGAACCATCTGTATTAACATTACTGTTTGCAAGAAATAGGCATGGAGTTAATGACCTTATAAAAGTTTAAGAATAATATTTGATAAATTGAAGAAATGCATAAGGCTTTTTTGTTTGTGTGTGTGTTTCTGAAGGGCTTTTCAACACTGGTCTTAACCTCAGGTAACTGTCGTTCTAAACTGAGTTTTTAACCGCGGGTAAAGAAACGTTTCACACTTGCAATTTAGAAGCAGGTTTAGCGCCGCTTTTTATTTGGGGTTATTAAACCCTGCACTGGAGCAGGACTAGCACCGCTTTTTCGGCGTTAACCTCACTTAGGTGTCAAACGTCTACATTGTGAAACGATGCGGTAAATGTTAGACGCTTAGCTTTGGACAATCACGGAAACACCGCTCCTTGTAGAAAGAGTAGTTTCAGCTTTTTGAGGGGGAAAGTGTCAAATGATTACTGAAAACATTTGGAGTGAAGAAGAGAGAGTTTCATTCTTACCTTTATAGTGTGAAAAGTCCATTCAGGAAAAAATCTTTACATATAGTCAGCAATATATTTGATACACAATAGCCTTTATGTAATCAGGTCCCGCGCTGCGTTCTTCCAATCAATGACACTGAGACCTCAAATATGCAAATAAGAACGTTAACCCAGGGTTTAGGAATGTACCATGTAAATACCCATTATTAACCCCACATAAATTCCGTTTACCCGGGTTTAGAATGACCCAAGCTTAAAGGGATCGTTCACCCAAAAATGAAAATAGTCATCATTCATCTCATTAAACTCATGCAGGTTGAGTAAATGATGACAGTATTTTGATTTTTGGGTGAACTTTCCCTTTAACTATTTCAAGAGTGTACTCACACTAGGCTTTTTGAACCGTACCCGAGCACGTTTGACCCCCAAAGCCTGATTTGTTTGTCGCTCCGTGCCGCGCCCAGGCGTGGTTCGTTTAGTCGTCCCTGGCTCGGTTGGAAGAGGTATGCCAGAGCACGGTTCAGTTGGCCAGTTAATTACTCACCCTCATGTCGTTTTAAATCCTTAAGACCTTTGTTCATCTTCAGAACACAAATTAAGATATTTTTGATGCAATCCGAGAGCCCTCTGACCCTTCATAGACTGCAACACAATTGTAGTGTTCCCAGGTCCAGAAACACAGCAAGGACATCTGTAAAATAGTTCATGTGACATCAGGAGTTCAACCATAATTTTATGTAACTGTGGGAATACTTTTTGTGTGCAAAGAAAACAAAAATAACTTTATTCAACAACTCTTCTCCTCCTCATCCCATATGCTGTGGCACGCTGCCATAAAGGAGACAGTATCACGACGAATGCGCTTGCTTCTGTATCATGTAAACAACGCATGCGCATGGCCTAACTCAAGTATCAAATTAAACTCAGAGTAGTAAACACGACTTGAGAGGCCGTTCATGTCCAATTTCTGATTAGGATACTCATATTTATGAAATTCCGATAGCACTTGAAGGCAGGATAAAGCGTGCTCTGGCCTGGAACGTAAAGTGCAATTTGAGTGCAGGCCAGCGTTGGAGTGGGGAGGGGGGACAATCGCGCTCAGGCTCAGTTCAAGGCAACTGTGCCTAGTGTGAGTACACCCCAAGTGTGAAAAGCCCTTAAGTGTTCGCTTTAGCTGGAAAAGGTGGTGAAATTCTGCACTAGAGTTAAGGGTGTGATTATTGTGGTTTTGTATACCAGTTTTTTTTTCTTTGCATACTTGTCATGTACACTCAACTTTGCAACTTTTTTTCTGCATTCATTTGGAAAATAAATGTGTGAAACTAACTTTAATATTGTGTGACAATACTTTTACAAACAGAGGATGCTTGAATTAGTATTTTATTGGTCTGTTTCTTGGTCCATCAAGAAGTCAAGACTAAATACAATAAAATGGGTTTGAGTCACAAGTAAACAAATATACCTGCACTATAAAAAAAAATGTAAAAAGTTGAGCAAACTTAAAAATTTAAGGCAACCAGCTTCAGCAGATTTTTGAGTTTTCTCAGCTTATTTTTTAGGAGATTTTTGAGTTTTCTCAACTTTTTTGTATAAACTTAAAACAACAAGTTGAGAAAACTCAAAAATCTGCTGAAGCTGGTTGCCTTAAACTTTTTTAAACAGTGCTGTAAAAAATCAAAAGTTGAGAGAACTTAAACGTTTAAGGCAACCAGCTTCAGCAGATTTTTGAGTTTTTTCAACTTCTTGTTTTAAGTTCATACAACAAAAAGTTGAGAGAACTCAAAAATCTCCTACAAAAATAAGTTGAGAAAACTCAAAAATCTGCTGAAGCTGGTTGCCTTAAATTTTTTACAGTGTGTCCATACAAATAATTAGAAGAAAAAAAAAACACACAATGACAACAAACATGTAGACAGTATTTACAGACAAATGTTTTAAATTAAGACAATTTTATGACAGGCTGACACCTGACAGCCTGAACAAGAGGATCTTCAAACATTACAGGACACAGTAAGTCACATTCACAAGAACAGCGATCATTATCAGTTTGTTTAGATGGCTGGTAACACATCCAGCATTTCAAATTTTGCACTAATGAGCTTCTCAAACAGCTTTTCCTGTGAGATATTGCAAGATGCTGTTACATTATGATGTGACTACATGCAGCTATATAAATAAAAAATGAGCCAGGCAAAAGAGTGTAATCTACTCCATGATATAATGCTGCAATATATACTATAAGAACAAAAGCATCAAAGTAGGCACACCACAGCTCCAGAGATAGAGAAGTTTTTAATTATGTTCTCACCACAGGTGACGTTTCGAGCTTAAAACGCTCTTCATCAGTCTGAGCTTTTTTTTTTCACCACATTGAGCTTTTTTGGCCTAATTGATTTGCGCTCTTGGACTGTTTTTTGCAATATATACTATACAAACACTTTCCCTTTTCACAGCAGTAAAATGAGTTACTTGTCAAAAACTGAATGACATCATATTTGTAGTAGTAATTTCTCCCATTTTTGCTCAGATGCTCAGAAAGCAATAATACAGGTCTGAATTGTCAATAAACCTATGACAGGGAAAGTACCCTCAAATTCCCTTTGAGTTTAAAGATATTGAGTCATGTTCATCACTGTTTTGTGGTTTGAATCTACAACGAAGGTACGGGAACGGCCAGCATCGCTTTGGGAACGCTATACCATAACGCCTTCATGTACGTGAAGATAGCTAGAAGGCCAAGGAAAGTGTCTGCTCAAGCGGATAAAACCTGGGAGCCAGGAGCAATCCTCAGGTCCAGACTGAAGAACTTGACGAAAATGCTAGGAGAGGACCATCCTACCGCAGCACAGACATCTTCCATCGAAGACCCCATAAAGAGAGCCTGAGAAGAAGCCATTGCTCTCGTTGAATGAGCATGCACCCCTAGAGGTGAAGTCAAGCCATGCGCCTCATAGGTCATAGAGATAGCCTCCACTATCCAATGTGACATTCTGTTTGGTGACAGCAGACCCTTTGTTCTTATCACCAAAACATACAAACAACTGGTCAGATCAACGCCATTGTGCTGTGTGGTCGACACAGCCCTTACCAAAAAGTAGTAAACTACTAGTTTAGTAGTTTTATACTGCAAGTATACTTGTAAGTTTTCTTTAAGTGAACTTTACATCATACTTTAAGTATACTACTATGTCCCCATTTATTAATTTGTATATATTTTGTTATATATATATATATATCTGAACATACAAAACATCAAAAGGAAGAACAAGGTATCTGCTTGTAAATAAAAACATTTTATTCTAGTTTCATGCATTCTTTTTTAAACACCTGAATGTGGGTAAGTTTCATAAATAAAAAATAAAGAAATAAACAACATTTTGAACAAAAAGCTGAAAAAAGACTATGAATTGGATTCAGAATGATAATCAAAACGTAGATGGAGTCGATCAACACCCCAAAGCTTGACAGTCATTATTACCTCTTCATTGGTCGACATTTTATTCCATAACGTTACACAGTTTTGATGCTGTTTTATGTCTAATGATCGTGTGGAAGCATCTGTTGTTTCAGTTTCTATTTCACTTGTGTTTTTTAGGAAATTCAGTACAGAAAATGTGTACTAGCACCCCCTCCCGTAACAATGAAAACATGGATTCTAGGAGCACAAGCCTAGCTCAAATATATTTAGACTTTTTCTAAGTATAAGTCATATTTAAATGTCATTTTAAGTATATTTCTGAGAAGTACATAAAGCCCATTTCGGAGAAGTACATAAAAAATAGACTAAAAGTATACTTTCCTATTTTTAGTTCTAATAGCACACATGAATAAACTTCTTTTTCGTAAGGGAGATCTTCAATGCCCTCACCGGGCACAGACTCAGAAGTCGCACATCACTATCGGACCCCACATCAGCAGGGGAGAAAGCCTCAAAAACCACTTGCTGAAAGTGAAACAGAGGTCGAAACAGCCTTAGGAACGTATACAGGCCTAGGTCGCAGTAAGACTTTAAACAGCCCCCGGGGCAAAGTCTATACAAGAAGGGATGAGAGGATAGGACCACCAAAAGAACCGAAGAGTCAAAAGTTTCTGACACAGACTCCAACGGCTCAAATGGAAGGCCTGCCAGGCCTTCCAAAACGACAGATAAGTCCCAAGAAGGAATCCGTGGTGGCCGGAAAGGCCTAAGTCGTCTCGACCCCTGCATAAAATGGGAAACCATTTGTTGGTGACATCCAACGGAAACACCTCCCATGGGTAAGTGCAGATATGGCTGCCACATAAACCTTAAGCGTGGCAGGGGCCACCCCCTTAGAAAAACGACTCTGAAGAAACTCTAGTACCGAGCCTACAGGGCAGTGGACTGGGTCCAGATTGCATTGCCTACACCAGGAGGCAAAAAGCTTCCACTAAAGGGCACACAAGCATCTCGTGGAGTATTTTACCAATGATTTACGATTAAAAAAGTTACAGTGACAGTAATTTATTAGGCTACTTTGTGTCAGAAGTGCCCTTCAGTGATGCTAAATCCAACTAATATGTTTAATTATTTCACATAAAATGAGAAAACACACTTGTTTTTTGCTCCATTTATTTGTAATCACAAAAATGCATAAAACAACTCAGTCCATTTAAGTCCAAAGGCATACACGAATAAAACCATAGAAAAACATCGATAAACCCATATGTTTGCGTCAACTTCTTTAGAAAGATGGAGAATTTGCATTAATTTTCCAGGAAATAATATAATGTGAGGATGTTTGGGCGCTGTCCTGTTTCACTATTACTGTTACTACTGTTATCCTTTCAGCCAAATTGTGTGAGGTGCAAGAGCATGTCAGGAGAAGTAGAATAATAATTGATTACTCATTTTAATCAGTACATTATAACAACAACAATACCTTAAAAATGAAAAGAAGCAGGTTTTTGCAATCATTAATGTAAACCAAAGTCCAAGGATCCAGTAAGCAAATTCAAACAGTTGTACAAAACAGTGCTAATGCAGAGAAAACACGGCCGATTTCATCAGAAATTGTTGAATAGTGACTCACGTCCAGATGTCAGTAAATTCTTCTTTTCATTGTGTTTCACTGGCTTAAAAGCAAGAATGTTTTATAATGGACGCTGGCTGGCTGAGTTGTTGTGCGGTGGTAAGAGGTTTAGCGATTCTGAATGTACCCAGTCAGGTCAAGGCAGGAGTGGTCTTTGTGGTCTTTGGCATCTCCCTGTGGTCCTGTTTGGTATCGCAGCTTGACATGTGCTTATTTGTATTGAATGCTTATTTGTATTGAAAACGTTTATTTAATTATTGATTGATTGTGGCACAATACATAGCCTACATTGTAAATTATGAAAATTAAAAAGTACTCATGTAATATAAAAAAATATATATATTATACCGGCACTTCTTTTTTTCCTCTTCAAGCACTGGTACCATGTGAATACCCATTGTTAACCCCAGGTAAATTATGAACAGTGTGAAATTTGAAGCAAATTAACTCAGGATTCAATTTACCCGGGTTTAGAATGACCCAGGCTTAAAGGCATAGTTCACGCTAAAATGAAAATACTGTCATAGTTTACACACCCTCAAGTTATTCCAAATCTGTTTAAATTTCTTTCTTCTGCTGTTATTTTGAAGAATATGTGTAACCAAAGAGTTGATGATCCCCATTGACTTCCATAGTATTTTTTCCATACTATGGAAGTCAATGGAGACTATAAGGTGCTTGGTTACCCATATCCCCTTAACTATATTTCAAGTGTGAAAAGCCCCTGAGTGTTCACTTTAGCTGTAAAGTTGGTTAAATTCTGCATTAGAGCTAAAGTGCACTAGAGCTAAAGGTGTCATTATTGTGGTTTTGTATACCACTGTTTTCTGCATATTTGTCATGTATACTCACTTGAATTAATGTTTGAATTAATATTTTACTGGCCTGTTTCTTGGTCCATCAGCACTATACCGCATACATTGCCCATTTCATGCCCATTTCAAACTCATAATTTCTTAAATTTCACAAATAATCAGCAATACAGACGATGTGCTATATGACTCATCCAGCATTTCAAACTTTGTGCAAAAGAACTTCTCAAACGGCTTTTCCTGTGAGATACTGCTGTTGCAAGATTGTGATGTCACCACAAGCAGCTATATAATAAAAAATAATCACTTTTATTACACCCTTATCACTTTTAGCAGTAAAAAATTTGATTGTGTTAAAAAAAAGAAAAGAAAAAAAAAGAATTACATATTTGTACTAGTAATTCCTCTCATTTGTTATCAAATTGAAAGCTCGGAAAGCAATAGTACAGGTCTAAATTGTCAGTAAACCTATTACAGGGAGAGTACCCTATTCCCTCAAATTTGAGTTCATCGTTGTTTTGAACCTACAACTTTCACGTTATCAGCCCAGATCTTTACCAACCAAAACACTGGCAGGATACAAAAGCAAAATACACAATAATTTGACCATTTATTTATCTGAGCTGACGAGACACTGGCAATTAAATCTGAATATCAATGGAGGAAAAGAAAATACCTTGAAGATTGAGATGGGTCAAAGGTCGCTAGGCCATGAGGGCGTTAAGGAGACTTTGAAGGCCAACTGAAATCACTGAAGGATTGACAGAAAGTCCAAAGACACGAGATGAGACGTTCGGATGAGACCTTCAGATGAGACGTTAAACCGAGGTCCTGACTCTCTGTAGTCATTAAAAATCCCATGGCACTTCTCCAAAAGATCAGAGGTATAACCCCGGTGTCCTGGCCAAAGTCCACTGGCCCTTGTCTATCATGGCCTCCCACTAATCCAATCTACTGAATTGGCTCTGTCACTCTCTCTCCTCTTCACCTGTAGCTGGTGTGTGGTGAGCGCACTGGGGCCGTTGTACTGTGGCTGTCGCATTATCCAGGTGGATGCATTACACTGGTGGTGGATGAGGAGAGATCCCCTCATATGATTGTAAAGCTCTTTGGGTGTACAGCAATACACAATAAAGCACTATATAAATCCCTCATTGCCACAGTCATATCACCCTGCAGCCCAAGACTGGTTGCCCACTGAAGCTAAGCAGGGTTGAGCCTGGTCAGTACCTGGATGGGAGACCTCCTGGGAAAACTAGGTAGCTGTTGGAAGAGGTGTAAGTGAGGCCAACAGGGGGTGCTCACCCTGTGGTCTGTGTGGGTCCTAATGCCCCAGTATAGTGACGGGGACACTATACTGTAAAAAGCACCGTCTTTCGGATGAGACGTTAAACCGAGGTCCTGACTCTCTGTAGTCACTAAAAATCCCATGGCACTTCTCGTAAAGAGTAGGGGTGTAACCCCGGTGTCCTGGCCAAATTCCCTCCACTGGCCCTTGTCTGGCATGGCCTCCTAACAATCCCCATCCACTTGATTGGGTCTATGACTCTCTCTCCTCTCCACCTGTAGCTGGTGTGTGGTGAGCGTACTGGCGCCGTTGTCCTGTGGCTGCCGTTGCATCATCCAAGTGGATGCTGCACACTGGAGGTGGTTGAGGAGAGACCTCCCACATGATTGTAAAGCGCTTTGGGTGTACGGAAATACACAATAAAGCGCTATATAAATGCATCATTCATTCATTCATTCATTGAAGAGAGGAGACAAACAGGAAGTCGCCTTCATATTCTATTTTATTTTCTCTGTATAAAATATCCATAGAGATCCTATGGGTATATGCCCCTCTAGTGGCAGCAAGCATAAAATGGAAGTTAATGTTATTTATTCCAAAAGGGGGCATCAGAGACACTCAGTTACCCAGTGCATTATTAATTTTGATGTTCACAATAGAATAGTACTGCAATTGTGTTTTTGAGAAATAATTTAAACAAATATGATTATATTCATAATAAAATTAAGAATTTAAATGTAAATAAAAGAAAAATCACAAATAATAATAATAATATGATAATATCATTAATAGTAATACTGCATAAACATAAAGATAATACTTCAGGACTGATATAAGCTTTCTGGACCAGAACAAGAAAAATATTTTTATGTTACCCACAAGGAGAGGTTTTATTAATCTCTAAATTCAAATTTATTTAAAATAATTTATTTATTTTTTTTTTTAAATAAATAAATACAAAATAACTAAAGCAGGGGAGCAAAACTCAATTCCTGGAAGGCCACAGCCCAGCGCCAGCCGACCCGGCTGCAGCAGGTAGATTGACCAAAATATGAAAATGTTTGCAATGGAAACAACTTAAACTTTCACACAGTTTATTACTGTATGTTACCTACATTTTGACTAATTTGTTTAGTAGCTTCCAAGAACTGAAAAATGTTAAAAAGGACAACTGCAATTGGCTTGTTGACGTGACATGGCATTTTCACTGTCCCACAAGATAAAAATGAATATAATTGATATTGTCCTTATTTAAAATGCAGTAAATGGTTAAACATTTCTTTGTCCTACATGGACCTGCAGTGTTATTCAATTTTTTACATTTTTGAGAGAAAAATCTCAAAATTGTCCTATGGTGTGACTGTCTCAAGCATGGTTCAGTAAATTACAACTTTTATAAATGGAAAAAGAAAAGCATAAAAATGTTAATAAATACCTCCGGCATAATTGTGCAAGTGTCTATTTTAGGATATGGCAATCATTTTTTACATCCATATATTTCTGAAAGTGTAGGAACTTGATACATTTTGTCTCTGAAAACATGTCCTCTGGTGTGACACCATATCCTGATTTTAAATCAGCCAATTCCAGAGAAAACTTTAATTAGTTGAAGGACCCCATTCATGGTCATGTTACTGAAGCCCCCTGTGAAGCCCATGACATGTGCACATGGAAAATTTTGGGGGGAAATTCATATAATACAATCCAATACTTCAAGGTAATTCCCTCTTTGATCAGAGCATCCTTAGTCTGCACTTTTTTGAACATTCAAAAACATTTCCATCACATTCATCATATATTCCCATACATTGTAATAGGATATATATATAAGGCAAATAAATGTTTCCAATGTAACAATAGGGTAGGCCTATGTCAATAATATTACATCTTAAAAATAGAAATAAACCAAATTATTAGTCAAATAATAAGTGAAAATTGACCCAAGGATATAAAGCCAAGGATATAAAGAAACCTTAGACTTTTCCCCCTAAACTTAACTACAGTTCAAATAACAGGAGCAAATGCTTTGAGGCCAAGTGCCCTTTTTAAAGAAAAACTACCATGTTACTTAAATAAATAAAGATTGGTGAGTGCATGCAAGGGTTTAATATAAAGCTGCATGACTCTAGTATATGTGAACACAGGCTGGACCCTAAAAACAATTCCACAGCTTTAATTGAATGGGTTTAGGGGGAGTGTGATTTCCACAATGTTAACAATCAGGCCTGTTGAAATTATACTCCCCTGACCAGCACAGGTTTACAATGTCACAGTCTCACCATATTTTTGCTATATTCACATCTAGTTATAGCGGCTGTGTGCTTACACATAACTACACCCTGGTATTGATTGTTTACCAGGGGTAGTGTTATTTCCACAATGCTAGCAAGTGGGCCTGTTAAAATTGTACTCCCCTGTCCAGCACAGGTCTATGAATTTGAGAAGCACTGGCTTGCATAAATCCACTAAAAACTTCCAAAACACTAGCCGATTAAAGGACACTGACATTTCAGTCATGAAAAGTGATGTTAAAGGTGCAATAGGTGATTGTCTTCAGAAACATTTTTTGTTATGCTGGTTGAAAGTCTCTTCACATCCTGATAGCAATCATTAAGATAAGTGGTATAAATGTATTTATTTGTATATATTCTGTGGAAGCCGTATGACCAAGAAATGTTTGTCTTGTTCGACCAAGAAACATCCCTACCTGCCTGACAACGTGTATTTGCATAATGCATACCTCTGCGCACCCGGTTCGCACAGACAGGATACGTCACCAGAGCGTTCACGTACGCTGTACAGACAGAGCGAGAATGGCAGGCAAACATCAACAACTTGATCTTCCTTCCTGGTATTATAGTACTTTTACTAACCATATGTACACATGATGTAATGTTGTCTCTGATCGTCTGCGTTCAGGGGGCGTGCCTTTGGATGGCGATTTGCAGGGAGGGTGGGATGTTTGCTTTCAGTGCTATCAGGCTAAAGTTGGCATTTTCCAAGATCTCCTACTGCACCTTTAATGAAGAGAAAAAAAGAAAGAAAAAAAAGAAAAATACAGCATTTGAGACATTTTATCTAATGAAATGAATGACATCCAGACATTGTGCTTTGCATCAAATCATACCTGAAAGATAATCAATATAAATTAATAAAGAACAGACATGATACCAAACTGTGCTTTGCAGACTGCATTAAGCTTTTATTGAAATGCTTTTTGCAATTATATCAGATTTAAACATGAGGCATAGCAACTTTTTAAATGTGCAGGGAATTTGTATTACAGCATAATTTCAAGCCCCATATAGTTCTTCAGTTCCACAGTGGTCACTAACAAATCATTCCATTTAAAAGCAACAATGTTCATTCGTTCCATTGTCTTTTTCCACAGCCTGCCTTCTTCAAGGTCCCTTCCACTCTGTACAAATGTCTCATTTTACCACCTCCAAAGCACCCCCAGACCATGACACTGCCTTCACCATGCTTGACTGATGGTGTTACGCACTGTTCTAGCATCTTCTCATTTGTCCTGCGTCTCACTAATGTTCTTCTGTTTGATCCAAAAACCTCAAACTTGGACTCATCTGCCCACAACACATTTTTCCTTTTCACAGTTGATGTTGACACTGGTCTTTGGTAGGTACTAATCAAAGGGTTAGTTCACCCAAAAATGAAAATTCTGTCATTAATTGCTCACCCTCGTGTTGCTCCAAACCCATAAAACCTTCGATTTATAAAAAGACTACCTACTTACTAAAACTTATTTACACTTAGTGCAAATAGCCGCTGCCTTAAATTGTCTGCCCTTGGGAACCACAATATAAGTGAGAATCAAACATTTAATTTGTCTTTTTACACTGTCTAGTGCAATATGACTGATATATTGCATTTAATAATAATGTAATAGATGGTTTAAAAGCAGCTGTTTCCTCAATCTAATTGAGGTGAGCTCTGAGCACTTGATTTGTGTGATTAACTAGCCAAACAGAAACAAAGTGCATGAGTTTGAAAATAAACACACAAGACATAAAATACTGTAGATACTGTAAATACTGGGAGAACCAACGTCAAGCCAAAAATGTGATTTGATTACTTTTAAATAAACATATTTAAGTACTAAAAAAAAAAAAAAAAAAAAAATTCTGTCTGTTATTCAAACGCAGAAATTTCAACAATCGACAATGTGCTGTTGGGAAGTCAGATCATTTTTTTGATTAATAATTTCATTCAACATGTTTTTATTAATAAATCTGTAAATAAATAAAACATATCTTTGTTAGGAAACTTTCAAGCTGATGCATGACTGTATAAATAGTTGCTGTTAATAACTTTTAATAACTTAATTGCTGTTGGGTCATTCCGTATCAACTCAACCAGAGGTCCCCGGCTCAAATTTTTGATTTTGCTAATATTTTTTCTGAAGAAAGACAGACATGTATAGTGATGAAAGCCAAAATATTAAATGTCATGGATGAATATTTACTGAGTAATCCACTATTTTGTAGAGGGGGTCAAAATGGACATTTTCACCTCAGGTTCAGAGCCAAATTAAAAGGGGGTAAAAATGGCTTCAAAAAGATGGCAGCATCATAATGTTATTTTTACACAGAGATTTGTAGGCCTGTTAGTAAAATCTGTTGACTTTAGCAATCGTCGTTGCAAAATGGGGAAACAGCACTTTTCAAGTTTTTCTCCAAAGTTTGCATGCCTGTAACTCAAGAAATATAAAATATATCTTGATGCCCTTTTAGATATTGGGTCTTAACAAACTTTCCTTTTGGCATCTTCATTTTTAAGGCCCTATATGGTTCGGTTCCAGAGATATTGGAATTTTAATACGGCTTCAGGAGTAAATTGTTAAAATGTACATATTTTCAGTGGTCAAAAACCAAATGTGGGTCAGTTTACAAAAATATGATACTTTTTTCTTTTAAAGAGGAAGGTCTGAAGAAGAAATAATGTTGAAACTAGAGATGTATCCCGTTTAGTTCTGTCAAAACAACTGCATTGAACGTACCTGTCTGAGTGCCATACATATTCTTTTTCCAAAGTTTGCATGCCTATAACTCAAGGAATATTAAAGATATTGCAATATGATTTTAGATTCTAGTTCTTAATAAACTTTTCTTTTGGAATCTTCATTTTAAAGGCCCTACATCATTCAGCCCCAGAGATATGGTGACCTATCTTGTTTTCTTCTCTCTCGCTTCATCTAACTGTGGTACGTGGAAGCCGTTCCGGCGGATGACATAGGACGTAGGCGTAGCGTGATAAGTGACGAACGCGGAAAAAGAACAAAACAAAACGCCAGTCATGAATTAGAAGTACAAACCGAGTATTTGTACAGAAAAATGTCAGAGGATTTCAATATAAGCCAAGAGGAGACTGGTTTTCCTTTGCTAAAAACAAACTTTGCAGGAAACAAACTCGCGACACTAGCATATCTCACTGGAACGCGTCAGCAGAAGTGATAGAGAAGTGTTTATTATGTTTGAAATATGGATATTTTTCTTACAAAAATGCATGGATTCGCTACAGGAGGCCTTTATTCATGCCCCGGAGCCGTGTGAGGCACGTTTTATTATGGATGCACGCACTTTATTTGACGACTTGTGGACTGTTGAACAGAAACACCCGCCGACTGCAATGATAGCGCTTGGAAGAGCAAGGACAATTTTTAATGTAACTCCGATTGGATTCGTCTGAAAGAAGAAAGTCATATACACCTAGGATGCCTTGAGGGTGAGTAAAACACAGGCTAATTTTCATTTTTCGGTGAACTAGCCCTTTAAAAGCAGATTTTAGTTCATATTCATGGTGTCCCAAAATGGTACATTTGAGTACACTTAGATGAAAAGTCTTTGTAGTCTATCACCCTTTCTAATAGATCCAGTCAATGTTTCCAAACCAGTCATTTTTAAAGTAGAATCATGAACAGACGCATAATTCACTGCCATAAGATAATCTTAGTTTCTTGTACAAATTGCATTTTTGTGATCTTGCAACCTACGTTTAGTTTGACTCACATAGAAACAGTTACAAGGACATTGAGGTCTATAGATTACATACGTACTCTTACAATGTATAAAGAATCCGATGGAATACATTTTCTACAAATGATTTAGTTTGAATTACATTGTCACAATGATTCCAAAGTCCACGCTTAAACATCCCTTGTATTCCTCTAGCCAACCATGTTGTCCGTTTCATAGCAGGCAAATAACTTCTCACAACTTTATCCTTGATCGTGGGAGCCTTTCTGTAGCTCACCATTGGAGGTTCTTGAAAAAAATCTCATGTACACTTCAAATGATCCCCCAGTTTCGATTAATTATACATTTGATTTTATGTGACACAGTATTATAATCCATCACAAAATATAGTTGTGTTGAGGTGTTCTTCTTGCTTTTCTTTTTAAGAAGGTCATCCTGTTGTAGTTGTATCACTTTATTCAAAGCCTGATCCACACTTGATGCTCTTAAGATTATGTTAAAAAGTACTAAAGAATCCTTTTTAGTATATTAAGTACAAAATTAGTGCGTGAAAATAGAGCACTATAAGTACATTATGGAAGTACAATTTTTTCTCCTGGGCAAGACATCCGTGGTTTGTGGCTGGAAAGAAACGCTCACTTGTGGTTGATGCAGAGCTCTATAAAAGAGCTCCACATGCTCCTGAGGAGCACATCTGAACCTCAATTTTGCAACGCTTGTTAGAGATAATCTGCTAAGATGCTCCGCAACATCTTTCTTGTCATCTTGCTCGTATATGCAGGTAAAATAATCACCAATTCAGTTCTAAAATGACTTCTATTTTGTGTTAGGTATAAATATTTGTTTTATGCTTGAATCATTTTTTGTAACATTAATTATTCTCCATTTATTTGTAGTCAATGCAGCTCATTGGGAGATCCATGAGGTGGACTCTGCTGAGAACCAAGATGAAGAGATCTCTGTAAGCATCTCCTGATTACAACAGTTTGTTAAATAAGTGTATACTTAAAAATAATGAACGATGCACATATCTGTTTAACAAGATTGGGGGGAAACTTTTCACTCATTTGCATGTGATGAACAGGTGATAGTTGACTAATTAAGCAGCGTAGTTTATTGCATTGTCTCTTTGAGTGCAGAGAGATTTGGAGATTGATTCTGCTGTATTCTTATCTGCTTTATTGTTATATGATTCATGTTTGCTTCATATGGCAATGTTTTTCAGGCTGACGGCATGCCGAAACAGCAGTTATCTATTGAGTGCACATTATGCAAAATCATCATGTTGGCGGTGAAAAAGGCACTCTCCCCTAAACCAACGGTGGTGGGTGTCATGATTAATACGAAATTATTGAACTGACCGTGCATCTCACAACAACTTTGACTAAATCCATCATTTCCCTCAGGATGAAATCAAAACCAAGCTGAACAAGGCCTGTGATATATTTAAGCAGAGGAAAGATAAGTGCAAGAACTTTGTTGAGAAGTTTATGAACAAGCTGATCAAAGAGCTGATGACGAGCGACGCACCAAATACCATCTGTACTAAAATTCTTATCTGCGAGAAGGTACACAGAAATAGCCATGCCAAAAGTTTACAGTCACATCTTTTTTCCCACAGTAATATGGTGATAATGGTTAAATGAGGAGTTTAATCATCTTTTTTGTTTGTTTGTTTTGTTTGTTGCAGGTCAGCACCATAAAGGAGTTCATTTTTGTACAGGATCAAGCTCAGGACAATTTCTGAATGAGAATAAATGATTACTTTGAAAGCATTACAGCAGGGTTCCTCAAATCTTGCCCTGGAGGGCCAATACGCTGCAGAGTTTAGCTCCAACCCTGATCAAACTCACCTACCTGTATGGGTCGTCATGTGACACACAGCAGCCACAACGGCATATGTTTTATTTATTTTTTCTCTTTTCTTCCGAAAAAATGCATTAACTACATCATGAAATATCTTGATTCTCACCTTTATAGATTATGTTAGTTGATCTAGTGGGTCATGGTCAAAGTAACCTAATAATGTAATCTATTAACTATGCATAAAAACCTGTCTGTTTACTTAATTAATGCCATAATATATTTTAATACGACGTCTGACTTTATATTTAATGTGAATTTAACATTGAAAGTTAATGTGAATAAAAACATTGTAACTTAGGCTACTCATAACACTTTCATTGTACAGAAAGAGAGCACTTACATTATTAAAGAACATTTTTACTGACAGTCTAGAGTTCAAGCATTCTCAAAAACTCCCATTAAAATCACTGAAGCTGTTTACACTATGAAATGAATATCTTACATACAGATTCGTACACACATTTGCATTTTGTTGTTTCTGACGAGAGAATTCGCCAGAAAGAGGTATTCAATTAGCGAGCGAGTGAAGAAAACACCGGAATTTTAGCGATGACCCATCTGAACGCCTCTGATTGGTCATTGCGTTTATAAGCTCAACAGCATCGTGTGTGATTGGTTATAATGCGCAGTGCTGTAAAAATGCATCTGTATCTGGCTCAGCGCCAGCCAGCGAACGCAGATTTGAATTTAGCAGCTGATATGACGTACTGAATGATCGAATCATGCCGGTGTGATTATATTAAATAGAAAATATTAATCGGTTATTTTGTGTCTTTTGGAAGCTGCATGCGTTCAAAATCCACTTGGCTCAAAAATCTGAGGGGGCACGTGCATAATGCACATAACGCGATATTTGAGATTTAAATGTTGCTTGCAAGAAAAATTTCAGTCACTTATATTAGTCATACACTACTGTTCAAACTTTCCAAAAAAAAACTAATAATAATACTTTCATTTAGGATGTGTTAAGTGCAAAAAATCAAACATGACAGTAAAGACATTTTTAATGTTACAAAAGATCAAATGAATGCTGTTTGTTTTTTCTATTCATCAAAGAATCCTGAAAAGAAAATGTATCATGGTTTCCACAAAAATATTAACTGTTTTCAACATTGATAATAATAGGAAATGTTTCTTGAGCAGCAAATCAGCATATTAGTATGATTTCTGAAGGATCATGTGACACTGAAAACTGCAGTAATGATGCTGAAAATTCAGCTTTGATCAATAAATTACATTTTAAAATATATTGTAATAACTATTACTGTTTATATTGTTGTCACAGCCAGTTGTTGGAGTGCCAAGCTTAGCCACCAGACGACACTCTCTTGGAGTCATTGTTTGTGTGTTCTGGACTGCATTTCCCATCACCCTTTGCACTCATTATTGGGTCATTACTGCCAGCTGTTTATCATTGACTCATTAGTCTCACCCTTGTTCGTTGTCTTTAGTTGCGTCAGTATTAGATTCTGTTCCTGTTTTGGCTCCTGTGGATTGTTTTATGGACTCTGAAAATAAAACTGCAAATGGATGTTTTTGTGTAAGCATTCCGTGACAGAATACTGACGCCATTTACAGATTAGTGATGCAAAGTCCGATTCACTTCCGCGAACCGGTTCTTTTCGGACAGTTCGGCTCATTGAACCGGTTCAAAAAGCCGATTCATCGGTTATCAAGCAATGATGCCACTACGCATTTATTTTTTAATAACTCTGTGCCATGTTGCGTCAATGAAACATTTGAATAAAGTCATTTGTGTCAACATATATTGAAACATTCAAATAAAAAGCTATTTTTGTGAACGCATATTGCTGATTATTGCCTTTCATTCACTTAATTTAATAATGTGTGTGGTCACAGTTTCATTCGCGGATCCTTTATGGCAGATACGACTAACTAATATTGATTAGCCTACGATAGGATTCCTAAAGGTTTCGCACTTACAGCACACAAGACACTGATGCACAACGCGGATATGTTCTACATATCCTAAGTATAAAAAAAGAATAAACCAGTCTGATAAACTCACTGATTTAAGTTAAACAACTTAAAATATGATCTGCATGCACAATAAATCGTACTAAAACTCAGGTTTTTCCATGTTTTAATAAAAACTCAGCTTTTTAATAAAACAAAGCATATCTCCGGTATCTTACGTTTTGTTTGTTATAAAGAAACTTTGCGCATCAGGCTCGTTCAAGTCCGCGGTGATACCGGGTGTGTCTCACTCGTGCTTAAAAGTGAAGCTGCGGGCTCTTTGATCGCCCACTGGTGGCTGGCTGCAGTACAGGTCATAAACCCCGCCCTCTCCATGTAAACGACTGGGACTTCAGTCAAAAAAAAAAAATTAATTACACTTCCAATACAATTTTCCGAAATATGGTTTTGGTCATTTAAGGTAGTTGTTATCAAGCTGATATATGTTCAATTGTTCGTTTTTGTGATAAGTTTGATTTTAGCTAGTAATCTGATACTATAAAAACAGGGCGTGTCGTTATTGTTGATTGGGTCTGCAGGAGTTTGGGTGGGAGTTTGATATCGCGGCTCCACCTCACAACTCTACTGCGCAGACTCTGGCTCCAAACGAAGCTCTACTGCGCAGACTCGGGTCCAAATGACGTCATTTACTCAAGATGGCAACGGCCATACTGAGATGTATTGGCTTCACTTTTCTATAGAGGAAGGAAGCAGAGACGCGTCGTCCATCTTTTTTTACAGTCTATGGGTGATACGCAGTGTCAGCAACTCACTCATCAGAATCTTCGGTAATCCTCGGCAAACTTCGCCACAGCTCATTCGGTTCTTGTTGAGTCCTTGGTAACCCTCAACAAACTTCGACAGTTGGTTGAACCGGCTCATTCGGTTCTTTTTGAGTTGGACATGCTACTTCTGCTGCATCCTAAAACTGAAAAATGCTGCCTTCGGAGGCAGCATTCCAAGGTAGGAAGGCATCAAGGCACGTCCGAATCCAAAGTTAGCTTCACTTCCTGTCTCATGAGATACCTTCATCTGATCGATTTTTGAAGGCAGCATAGATGTATCCTTCGCTGCCTTTGATATCCCACAATCCTGTGCGTTCCATTCTGTGACGGTTGCGCTAAAAAATAAAGATGGTGTCTAAAAGTTGCGTTTGGTGGTTAGTTTGTGTGTAAATGTATATTTCTGATGAACTTTTTGCACTTTAATTAGTATTATAGTAATTAAATATTTGTTTAGTTATCACCAAAACTCATTCTGTTTTGTTGTAGGTCATTAAACCGTTACGCTGCCTCAGAAGCCTGTCCGAAATCAGTTTCGTGAGGTGCCTTCGTGCAAAAACACTGCCTGCAAAGTCACTGCCTCATAAGGCAGCGAGGCAGCAAGTCAGCTGCCTAAAGCTGTGACTCATTTAGAAGGCTGCGTCCTCCGGAGGTCGAATCCTCTGTAGGTCGCATCCTCTGTAGGATGCATAACATATACGAAGTGTCCTCAACCTAGAATTAAATGAGATGGCCTTTGTATGACGGGAGGAAAAGGAAACAGGAAGTATCACGTTGCTTTGCCAACACATTCAGAGCATCGTTGCACTCTCACACTACTTAAATGAAGGAAAATTATTTCTAAATTTGGAAAGTAATTTGAAAAAAAAAGCTTTTGCTTGTTTTATCTTGCTCAGTGTTTGAGGAGCTGCAGCGTAACAGACATCTGTTAGAGAAAAAAAGGAGGAGGATATTAAGAACAAAGTTTATCCGTTTTTACCGGAGGCACTTTAAGTTAAGTTGAAAACACCACCGCGCTTGTGTGTACATCTGCCGGCGCCGGCATTTTTCAAATTAACGACGGTTGTTTATGGCGACGCAAAGAATTGTGGGTTATCTGTAGCAGCGAAGGATAGGCTACACCTGATGCATCCTCCAAATTCCTGTGAAAGAAGGTCGCATTCGAAGGTCGCATTCGGAGTGTCCTACTTGCTTTACTGGAATGAGACAGCCTCAATGACGTATGCACTCTTCGAATGAAACCTCCGGAGGACGCATCCTTCTAAATGGATGCAGCCTTCGACTGAGCATCTTGTGTCATCAACCCGGAACTAAAGTTCGATTCAGTTCGATTTGTGAACCTGGCTCGACTGGATACTTCCTCAGAACCGGCTCAAAAGAAGGATTCGTTCAAGAACCTAACATCACTATTACAGATCCAGCAGTTTTACTTTACATGTAATGAATCTAAAATATATGAAAGTGTAACTTTTTGAAATAAGTTACAAGAAAAAATGAACTTTTTCACGATATTCTAATTTTTTGAGATGCACCTGTACACAGACACTCTGGTCGAAGAACTTTCAGCTACCGATGACGCAGAAACCATCTGTGTTAACATTGGTGTTTGCAAGAAATAGGCATGGAGTTAATTCTTAAATGTTTTAAAGTTGAAGAATCCAGTTTTCTTTAATAAATTGAAGAAATGTGCTAGGCTTTTTTGTTTGTTTGTTTGTTTCTAAGGGGCTTTTCACATTGCACTTCATTCATGTCATTCTAAACCCATTTTTTTAACCCCGGGTAATGAAATGTTTCACGCGTGTAATTTAGAAACAGAGTTGGCACTGCTTTTTACCTGGGGTTATTAAAAGAGCAAGATTGGCACTGCTTTTCTGGAGTTAACCCCACATTGCGGTGCCAAACATGTACACTGTGAAACAATGCAGTGAATGTAATGTTTAACAGTCACAGAAACTCATTGTATAAATAGTCATTTTAACTTTGTGAGTCCATTTCATTCTTACATTTATAGTCAGAAAAGTCCATTCATGGAAAAAACTTCAATATATGAGGATGTGCAATGCAAGAGCAATCAATGACACCAACCCTGCAAAATGTTAACCCATGATTTAGGAATGTACCATCTGTACCAAAATAACTCGGGATTCTGTTAACCCGGGTTTAGAGTGACCCAGGCTGAAAGGCATAGTTCACACTAAATGAAGTTACTCATCATTTACTCACCCTCAAGTTATTCCAAATCTGTATACATTTCTTTCTTCTGTTGAACACAAATGTTAAAATTATTTTGAAGAATATGTGTAACCAAAGAGTTGATGGTCCCCATTGATTTCCATAGTATTTTTTTTCATACTATGGAAGTCGATGGAGACATAAGGTGTTTGGTTACCCATATTCAAAATATCTTCTATGTTCAACAGAAGAAAGACATTCATGTAGGTTTGAGAGTGAGTAAGTGATGACAGAACTTTTATTTTTACTGTGGACTGTCCCCTTAACTATTTCAAGTGTGAAAAGCCCTTGAGTGTTCGCTTTAGCTGGAAAGTTGGTGAACTTCTGCACTAGAGCTAATGGTGTGATTATTGTGGTTTTGTATGCCACAGTTTTCTGCATATGTCATGTATACTCAACTTTACACCACTTTTTTTGCATTCAGTTGGAAAATAAATATGTGAAACAAACTTTAATGTTTTGTGACATGATTTCGCTCTTTTACAAGTTTTTGGGATACTTTTACAAACAGAGGATGTTTGAATTATTATTTTACTGGTCTGTTTCTTGGTCCATCAGCACTATACCATTTCAAATTTCACAAACAATCAGCAATAAAGACAATTTGCAGAAAGACTGTCAAAGACTGGCAGCCTCTCAAGAAGAACAAGAGGAACTTCAAACATTACAGGACACAATAAGTCACATTCACAACAATAACAGTCGTTATCAGTTGTCGTTGTCTGTCTTTGCCCAAATGGGCCTCTCAAACAGCTTTTCCTGTGAGATACTGCTGATGTCACCACAAGCAGTTATATAATAAAAAATATCACTTTTAGCATAAAATTGATTTGTGTAAAAAAATGAACAATTACATCATATTTGTACTAGTAATTCCTCCCATTTGCTATCAGTTTTGAAAGCTTGGAAAGCAATAGTACAGGTCTAAATTGTCAGTAAACCTATTACTATTCCCTCAAATATGAGTTCATCATTGTTTTGAACCTATACAACCTTCTCGTTGTCAGCCCAGATCTTTACCAACCAAAACACTGGCAGGATACAAAAGCAAAATACACAGTAATATGACAATTTATGTATCTGAGCTGATGAGACCTTGAAGATTGATATGGGTCAAAGGTCACTGGGCCTCCATGAGGGTGTTAAAAAAAACTTTGAAGCCCAACTGAGATCATTAAGGGTTGGCAGACGACTCTAAAAGAGAGGGGACAAACGGGAAGACATCTAAAAGCAACCAAAAAATCCAGACCTGTATGACATGCATTCTTCTACGAAACACAAAATGACTAGAGTTGTAACCGAGAACCATTTAGGTCTGGCTCTCTTTAAATGTAACAAATTAAGTGTTCATTGGAGTAGTGTAAGAGCAAGAGAAATTCTCACATTTAAAATGGAAAAATGCCAAAAAAAACAAAAAAATTAAAGACGTTTTTTGCAGGTGTAAAGAAAAAGTATTTAATCCTTTCCTTGGGTCAATTTGTCCCATCATAGAAAACAAAATAAATTCAAAGTAAACTGAAGCTTCAAACGGCAAAACCTTTTCATATTCTATTGTATTTGCTCTGTATTAAATCTCCACAGAGCTCCAATATGTACGGTGGCCGAGAGAGCTCAACGGGCTGCAACTTCAGAAAACACATGCAAATAGAAAAAGCACCAGCAAATCAAGAAAACATCTTCATCAATCTGACAGCAAGTGCTGCAAATGCTCACAACACAAATAAAGAATTTTATTTGCAGCGCGTTTCTTTGTTTGGTTGTGTTGTGTGCATTTGCAGCGCGTGACGAAGTTGTTTTTTTCTATTTGCAGCACGTTGAGCTCTCACAGCCACCGTAAATATGCCCCTCTAGTGGCAGTAATCATAAAATGTCATTTAACCAGTTAATGTCATTTTTTTCAAAGGGAGCATCAGAGGCACTCAGTGGCCCAGTGCATGATATATCTTGATGTTCACAATAGATTAGGACTGCAATTATGTGAACAGATATGTAAATACTGTAAACAAATATGCTTATATTCATAATAAAATTCAGAATTTAAAGGTAAATAGAAATCACCAATAATAATAATAATAATAATAATAAAACTACACAAATATAAAGATAATATTTTATCAAAATGGATTGATATAAGCTTTCTGGACCAGAACAAGAAATATCATTATATATCAGGTTTTGTTACTCTCTAACAAGAGAGGATAAATACAAAACAACTAAAGCAGGGGTATATCAATTTCTGGAGGGCCACAGCCCTGTAGAGTTTAGTTTCAACCCTGTTCCAACATACATAACATGTAGTTGTTTAATGTATAGTTAATGCCAATTATTAGATTGCATTATACATGTTCCATGGTAGTACCATTGCATTCTTGAAAGTACCTTGTATTATGATGGCACATTCAATTTCTGTGCAATAGTATTACAATCTGACACCATGGTATCGTCAAATATGCATACTGTAGTTCTGACACTGAATTTTATACTATTTAGATACAGTATTTGTAATCGAAGTACTATAATTTATGAAAAATAAGCATCACACATACAGGAAGATGTAAAAACAAAAAAGTAATGCCAAGATTGCTAGTACATTTTGACATGTTCGTGCTAATCATCTCACCCCACAATTTCTGTGGTTTCTGGTTGAAAATAGAGGTGTTTTAAAAAGGAGCGGCACCAAAGACAATCAAGCAAACGAGAGTTTTCAGTCTCACTGTGTTCAGACTCTTTTGCCAAACAAGATGCTGCGGAGTATCATCCTGATAGCCCTGCTGATATCCTCAGGTAAAATTAGCACAGATCAGTTGTTGTTAGGTATCTTTATCAAACAATTTGTCTATATTTTGTGTGCCTGATTTGGACCAGCTTAAGTTCAGTGATGTGCAATGCTGGTCATGTGAAAACCAACTTGAATATACCTAAAATATACATATCATTCTTACTGTTTAACTGAACTCATGCAGAATATTGCAGAACATTTAGTATTTAGGATGTCCTACATTTATCATGCATTTTTACTTACAGTTTGTGCTTTTCACTTGGAAATGCACAAAGTCAAATCTACTGGAAATGAACTTCAAGAAGACTCTGTAAGTTGTCCTCAACATTGTTGATTATGATCTCATTTCATGTTTACATTTAAAGTAGCAAAGTGAACTACTTTCACCGGATAATTAGTGCTCAAACAAACAGAAATTTTCTGTCTTTTTAAGATTGCATTTATTTCTATTATTTTTCCAGATGTTCTTTTTTTACCAAGCTGTTATGCCTGCGTAAACTTTGATAATAGCAAACAACATGTACACAAATTTATCTAATTTAGTCATTCCCAATGATCTACATTGATCCTACTGCCATTAAATGCTGAACAATATGAATTTTAAGGATGTCTTAGTTATAAATTACAACATTTGAGCATATTAAAGTTGATACAAAAATAATTGTAAACACTTTACAGCATTTTAAACCAGTATTTCCGCATCCCATTTTCATGATAAACACTTGATATGACTGATTTTAATTTATTTTATTTTTTTGGCATAGTTGGGTGTAACACTTCTCTCTATTTTATACATTTTTTCAATTATTACGTTCAACAGTTATTATAAAGGTTTTTAGCGTGTTTCTCAAGTTATTGTCCACTGTTATTTTGATATTAGATAAGGTGGTGTAAACCACTGATAGTGACCCAACTGTCATATAATAACTATTGACTCTAATATGCTGTATCTGTTATCTTGTTAGGGTGAGATACAAGCAGAACAACTCCCTGGATTGTGCTGGGCTTGCAAGTGGGCCATGGGGAAGCTGAAAAGTCAGATCACCAATGGCTCAAATAAGGTTGGTAACAGTTCTGTTTCATACACTTTAATAAGTTCATGTGAGGCTAATGGCATAATGTTAACTCTGCTGGTCTCTTTCAGGATGACATTAAAAAGATGCTGGGGATGGTCTGTGATGAGATCGGCTTCCTGAAGTACCTGTGTAGGATGTTTGTGAACAAGTACATGGGCACTCTGATCGAAGAACTTTCAACTACAGATAACGCCAGAACCATCTGTGTTAACATTGGTGTTTGTTAAAGGCCTTTGAAAGTTTAAGAATCCTTTCTTTGATAAATTGAATAAATGCATAAGGCTTTAGGTTGCTTGTTTGTTTCTTAAGGGCTTTTCACACCGCCCTTAAAGAGTTCATCCAAAAATGAAAATTACCCCATGATTTACTCACCCTAAAGCCATCCTAGGTGTATATGACCTGCTTATTTCAGACAAATACAATCTGTTATATTAATCTTTATAAAGCCAGAGAATGGTAGTCAAGATTTTGAAGCAAAATAAAGTGCATCCATCCATCATAAAAAGAGCTCCACATGGCTCCGGAGGGTTAATAAAGGCCTTCTGAAGCAAATCGATGCATTTGTGTAAGAAAAATATCCATATTTAAAACTTAATAAATCATAATCTCTAGCTGCTAGCTGTCATATATATGGATATTTTTCTTACACAAACACTTTGCTTTGCTTCAGAAGGCCTTTATTATCCCCCTGGAGCTGTGAGGAGCACATTTTTATGATGGATGGATGCACTTTATTTTGCTTCAAAATCTTGACTGCCATTCTCTGGCTTTATAAAGATTAATATAACAGATTGTATTTGTCTGAAATAAGCAAGTCATACATCTGATCTGTTAGTATATCATATATCTGCGATCTGTTAGTCCACTGACCCCGCTAAAATACTGCCAAAAAAAAAAAAAACAACCTTTTAACTCAGGGTTTCGGAATGTACAGTATGAAACATCAGTGTATGAATAAGGATTCATTTTTAACCCCTGGTAAATTATGAGCAGTGTGAGACGTGAAGCAAGATAACCCAGGATCCTGTTGACCCAGAGTTAACTATTTTAAGTGTGAAAAGCCCTTGAGCTAAGAACTGAGCTAAGTACATTAGAGCTAGTTTTTTTTTTTCTGTACAACTCTCTCTTTTTCTTTAAATAACGGCACAATAAATGCATGGAACTCATGTTTTGTGATGTTTTTTCTATTTTTCAATTGTTGGAGATACTTTTACAAACAGAGGATGCTTGAATTAATATTTATTGGTCCGTTTCTTGGTCCATAAGCACCACACCACATACAATAATATCCCTTGCCCATTTCAAACTCATAATTTCTTACATTTTGCAAATAATCAGCAATAAAGACAATTTGCAGAAAGACTAAATAGAATAAAATGGGTTTGAGTCACAAATATAAACAAATGTGTGTCCATACAAAAAATTAGAATAAAAAAAATACATAATGACAGCACACATGCTACAATTAGACAGTATTTACAGACAAATGTTTTTAAGAATTTGTCCATTAGACTAACGCTACTGCCAGAAAGAGTTCACTGTGAAGCTGCGGTGATGCTCAGCATGCATTTGGAGTTGCGAGAAAACACATGCATGGGTTCTGATCTCCGTCTCCAGCTCTGCTGCAGTGCATCCTGGTCTAGTTTATTCAGACTCTGGGAGCACAACCGCAGGTCTCGGATGTGATCAGACAGACTGTCCAAACAAACATCAGCCAGAGGTCCTGACACCTGACAGCCTGCCATGAAGAACGAGAGGAACTTCAAACATTACAGGACACAGCAAGTCACATTCACAACAACACTGATCATTATCAGTTTGTTTAGATGGCTGGTGACACATCCAGCAATTCAAACTTTGCACAAATGAGCTTCTCAAACAGCTTTTCCTGTGAGATGCAACTGTACAACAAAAAATATACTTGAAGTGTCACAAGTGTCACAAATGTGTCATCACTTAATTTGAAATCCACTTCATGATATGCATTCGCAACATATACAAAAACTTTCCTTTTTGCAGCAATAAAATTTGTTACTTGTCAAAAAATGAATTACATCATATTCATACTAGTAATTTGTCTAATTTTTGATCAGATGCTCAAAGCTATGGAAGCATATGTGTAGCTAAATTCAATTTAAAATGTAATATGCAAAATGGCAATGCAATATGTAAAATGGCAATGTATTTCTGTATTTAAATTTACATTTTCCCATCCCGTATGTGCAACATTTAGTGCAAAATGAAAATGAAAATTCAATTATATCATTTAAATTTGCCATTTTCTACACTAGTTTTAATATGCAAATTAAAAACATATTTTAAAGCTTTATAAGTTGAAAATGAAAATGTATTAAAATTAAAATGAAATGTATGCACGTCCCTGTTCAGGTGCCACGGAACGCACTATTTTACGGATTAAAAATAAAAGAGTAATAAAACATAAGGTAAAGTAGTAAATAAGCGTAGAATAGCACTGTCTGTTTGCTTATGTGCATCAATCCGAGTGTAAACGGTTAGAGATGTTGAGGCAGGTGAAAAGCGTTTGGTTAATGGTGAATATTGTCCTATCGTGCGTCCTGTTGCTGAGCCCCGCCTTGATGTAATGATTGACAGCTAGGGGGCGTGCTCGGAATGCATCTTCAAAACCACAATGACTTAAACTATATTCATCGCGGGGTATTTAATGAAAATGCAACTGAAACGTCATATATGTAAGTGTCAATACATTTAAGAAAAATACAAGACATTTAAATCACCATTTTGCTACCCTTTTGCTGCACTTTTGGCTCAGAATGCATTTTGAAACTCTCATTGCATTTTGGTACAATTGTCCCCGCGGTCTCACGATGAAAATGCAATCCCAAGTGTCCTACCCCTAAGTCTAAATGCATTTAGGAAAAACAGCATTTAAATGATAATTTTGCTACAGTTTTTGCTTGGACGTGTTAAACATATCTAATAAATTTGGGTAATATATTTTCATTTTAATTTTGCAACTTATAAAGCTTTAAAAATGTTTTCAATTTGCATATTAAAACTAGTGTAGAAAATGGCAAATTTAAATGATATAATTGAATTTTCATTTTGCACTAAATGTTGCACATACGGAATGGGAAAATGTAAATTTAAATACAGAAATACATTGCCATTTTACATATTGCATTGCCATTTTGCATATTACATTTCAAATTGAATTTAGCTACACATATGCTTCCATACAAAGCAAGGTCTGAATTGTCAGTAAACCTATTACAGGGAAAGTACCCTCAAATTCCATTTGAGTTTAAACATCTTTGCTTAAGTTCATCACCGTTTAGGGGTTTGAACCTACAACCTTTCCCTTATCAGTCTACAACCAAAACACCGACAGGATACATCAGAGCTGACAAGACGCAGGTGATTAAACCTGACTATCAGTGGATGAAAAGAAAATACCTTGAAGATTGAGATGGGTCAAAGGTCGCTGGGCCTCCATGAGGGCGTTTAGGAGACTTTGAAGGCCGACTGAAGTCACTGAAGGGTTGCCAGACAAGTCCAAAGACACAAGAGAGGGACAAACAGGAAGACACCTAAAAATAACCAAAATATATCTATAATATATACAATAAGCTGAAAACTGAAATAAGCATATAAATGATGCATTAAGTTTTGTTTCAGTACAGTAAGATGACAGTTGAATGATTCACCTAGCGAGCAAGAGGACACTGTGGTCCGTGAGGCCATTTCCAGCCAGGTTTAAGTGCGTGAGTGGACAGTCACCCTGGAACCCAAACATTTAGTCAATATTATTTACCCATAGCAACTGAATGATGTAAATTTTAAAGCAGAGATTAAACCCTCTGGTGCTCCTCATTTGGGAGTCACACTTGTGATCTTCACGGTCAAAAGTGACTGGACACCTAAAACCAGTAAAATCAGTGTAACATGTTTTTGTTCTATAATATTTTTTTCTTTTGTATTTTGAGATAATTTCATGGTTCTAATTAATATTCATGCAATAAATATGATCAATTTCTTCCCATTGAAAATAATACAATTTTTTTTTAAATATATATTTTTATATTACTTTTCAATTAATGCAGTATTTCATGTTAAAATAGAGTCAATGCCTTTAAAATCCAATTTTTGAAGCCTGATTAGTGCCATCTGGTGAGAGTAAAATAAGAAAAACATCTGCAATTCCATGGTTTAGCCCACAGATTCCTAAATAGCTCTATATAAAAGGCCTATAAATTCTCTAACAGTTTTTAGACATAAATACTTATTTTTATTAAGTTGTGGGTTTAGATATATATTTAGACATTCTCAAAGACAACTTTTTGTAAAGGTTTAGATTTTTTTTTGCTTGAAATGTTGATTTGAAGCGTCAGTTTTTTAATTATTATTACTGCAGTCAAACCTGAGCACAGAGAAAGCATTCTGTTACACAAAACATTAAAATTCTATAAAAATGTAACAAAAATGAACAGGAACGTTTATCAGAGCTTAATTCTTTGGTGTCTGAACGGATTTCAGTTTTCTGACTCGTTTTGGCAATATGGATATAGCCATACCAATTCATTTGAGTGTGTATAATTGTGTATGTGTGTGTATGTCTGTGAGTGTGTGTATGTCTGTGAGTGTGTGTATGTGTGTGTGAGTGGATGTGTCTGTTTTGCACTCTTGATGTTTTAAAGTGTAACCCCTTCCTTGCTGCCAACTTTTTTTACTGCATTGTAGTTGAATTATTGCTTTTATTTTACATATTTGCTGTTACAGTCACACCAGTACATAGGTATGTGTGTGTGTGTGTGTGTGTGTGTGTACGCATGTGTGAGTGGATGTGTTGGTTTTGCACTCTTAATGTTTTAGAGTTTCACCCCGTCATTGCTGTGTATTTTTTTCTGCATTTTTGACGGAAGACCACAAGTGACTATTTTTTTTACAACAACTTAGCCTGCTCGAATCATGCCCTCAATTTTTGTGTGTTCACATTCCAAATGCCATAAAAGTCACCAAGTTTCATACCATGCCGATGAAGCTGTGATTTTTAATTTAAAAAAAAAAAAAAAAAAAAGACAGAATTGACCGAAGAGCACCAGAGAGTTAAATGGCATCAGGGCTGGAGTTTAATTCCCAAAACCAGCCCACAACCCCATACAGAACATCTTAAGCACACATTATTGTTTTTATTATTTGGAAAGGGGAACTGACTGACAGGTAGGAGCAGCGGTTGCATTTAACAAAAAAGTTCAGTCATGTACTGACATTTTAAAAACACCGATGGATAATTAATTTTTTTTTCCAAGTTTGAAAAGTCTAAACTGGACTAGAGGGAAGTAAGTGTACTTGTGTCAGGAGTTTAGTGAGGATCTCCATGGCAGGCTGGTCAGATGGCCCTCTACAGACTGCAGAGAGCTGAAGGTGCGTGAGACAGTGCATCGGTAATGTCTTTAACACAAGCTCAAAACCAGTGGAGCCCAGTGCATTATGGGAGAGACACACTGACCGCATATTTCCAGTGCCTGTGAAAGCATAAAATAACAGACAGTACAGAAACAGCACGATTTCATTCGGTTGTCAAACAGAGGTCACTTCAGATTAGATGCATCTGATAGTGCACTTACTGGCCATGGCGTTGGCTAAGAGTAGACGGTGTTGCTGGAGGAATCGTGCAGAGAGGCCACAAGCTTGCAGGGACAGAGTGGAGAGCAGGGGACAGCTGGACAGAAGACTCGCTAATGCCTGCGTCCAGCCATCGCCCAGAGGATTCATGCTTAAATTCAACTCCTCTAGACACTACAGAGAGAAAGGGGGGAAATTAATATATAATATATATAATCAATGTATGCTATCAGAGTATATTATGCAGTACTCTTTTCATAAGATGATGATCAACAAGTTCTCAGTGATCTGTCAGTATACATTTCATGATGTGTGAATTTCACATCAGTTCTTTTAGACTTGACCATTAATGCTTTCCTCGTGAAACCACTTAACCAAACAAGGGAAGGAGTTCATTTCTTCTCAGAGAGCAGCAAAACTCCTGACCACATACTGACAAGACGGTCACAGTTATCTGATATTCATTCTTCACACGTCTATATTAGCTGCAGATCTCAGTGACCACACCACTGGGTGACTCATGCATGCTGGGGTGATCATGCAGTTAAGGAGATCAAAACTAAGATATGCTTGTTAAAACTCAGCTAAACATATATTTTGGATTCACACAGTATGAAACATTCATATTGAGATTTGCTATAAATTACATTTAAGCAAGTTATTATTAGTGTTTTTAAAGATGGCAACAAAGTTAATCTTAATGTAAAAATAGGGGAAAGAGCTTAAACATGAGCTTTTAAATATCTATTATCAACCGATTTCATTAAATAAAAAAATACAACAAGAAAAACTCTAATTATGGCCACTAACTGATGTAAACACTTCTGTAACGTCTGTCCCTAATAGATGATCTTATATTACTGGATGAATGAAAGTACACTTGCCGGGAAAGCAGCTTGACTCTTCGTTTCAAACGTGTCCGATGCTTTTTTGAGCCCCTCTCCAGTGATCTGATTGGCTGATATGTCTAAAATCCTCAGTCTGGGCATAGTGGCCGCCGCAGACATCAGTTCTGGAAGGAGGTCGTTGTTCAGACGGTTGGCAGAGATGCGCAGCTCCGTGAGGCTGGCCTGCAGCTTGAGCGCTCGGAGGAGAGGAGTCAGAGACGCTGGAGGCAAACTGAGTCCACAGACGTTCACACAGGAGCTGCTGTCCTGCACCTCACACAGCCGAGACACACGCCGGTTCTCCTCTGAAACACACATGGTATGAAACAAGCATGTTTTGTGATAAATAAGATCCCAGACTAGAAAGACTCAACACTCACCCACTCCCAGACTCTGACAGGCTTTCCTGTAACGCTCAGGCAGAGGAGGAAGATCCCATGAACAAACCTCAGCAAGAACCTGCAGCAGGTAGATTGACCAAAAGATGAAAAAAGAAAGGTTTGCAATGGAAAACAACTTAAACTGTCAACCAGTTCACCAAACAAAGATACTGTATGACTTCAGAAGGCTTATAATACAGCACTCACTTTGTATGGACTTCTTCAATGTTTTTTTTTTCTTTTGTTTAAAGGTAAAAAGCAGTCTGGGCTACACTGTTAATACCATGGAACAATAAAAAAAAATAATAATAATAAAACTAAAAATACAGAGCAACCAGAAATTACATACTTCAAACGCATCTAGAAGCATTCATAATGTATTACTGTTTTGAGTCATTTGTTTTTAACATGATCATACAATTTTGGTAGTATTATGACTAATACTACCTTTTGGTCTGGGTCCATCAAGTTTCTAATTATTTAAATGATAGAGAAAAACCAAATGAGATGAAGTACTTTTTTTTTTAAGTACTTTTTTTTTTAATAGTATTTAAATGACTATACCAATATACAATTATGATTTTGGTAATATTACTTGACTGAAAAAATATTTATTTTGGTTTATGTGGTCTGAAAATGTGATAAACTGCAGAATAGTGAGAGATACAAAACTATTTAGCAACAGGAAATAAAACAGTTTAGTATCATTAATGTACTGTATGTCTATTATTTATATTTATTTTTATTATAATTTTTTTATCATATTATATCACATTTCATACAAAACTATTATATATTGATCATGTGTTAGAAATATTTTCTCATTGGTTGTGTCCATTAGGTTAAAAAAAAAAAAAAAAAAAATGAAATCAAGCACCTTTTTTTATGTAAATTACTAGACTATACATTTATAATTTTGGTCTTACCACCCGACTGAAAAAATATCTATTTATTGTTTATTATTATTTAATTCTTTATTTTCCTGGCAAATCTTTTTCTCCCACAATATGTTTGCTTTGCTACAAACCCTCTGTAATGACTGTAAATTTTGAAAAAAAAACAACAACAACAAAACCTACAAGTAGTATAAAAATACACATGACCTCTGACCTCTTCATTGGTGTGCAGCACAGCCAGCAGTGGATCGGTGGGTAGGAGCAGAGCGCCCTCTTTCTGTAGGGACAGACGTGGCAGTAATCCACACGTCTGATAGTAACGGTGAGCGGCCTGATCGCACAACCATGCCACCGTACAGGAGTCTGCCTCACTGCACAACACAACATATAACATCTACAATTACACACACTCATAACCACCAAACACTATCTGACACATACAAAAGCAGCACCAGACCTGTGTGGAACGGGAATCAAGAAGACATTGTCCCGAACTCTGACCCTCATCCTGATCGGTGCAGGAACATGGGATGTTCGGTTCTGGAATGATGCGGGTGGCTTTAAAAAAAAATCATTATTTATTAATGGCAATCAAAAACGCATTCATTAATTATAACAGTCTAAACGTATCAAACACAATAAGTAGTATTATGCAGAAATAGAAATATTAGACGTTACTTCCTTTTTGACTAATTTTTTTAGTAACTGCCAAGAAGTGAATAGTGTTAAAAATGCAGGAAAACTGCAATTATTTCCAAAATGGTAACTGAATACCACTTGATAAAATAAACATACAAAGTAATGAGATTATGTAATAACATATTTCAAAACTGTTTCACACTGCATACAGATTCACATATTATTTTAAAACAAATAGCCAAGTATACACTACACAGTACACTAGCATGCCTTTCCAAACACAGCCAATGACATAGTGTGATCTGCATTACCATTGACTGATGGGTAGGAGGTGCAGGGTCATGGATGGGCTCAGATTCTTGGGTCATGATAGGACTCTGTGACCTGCTGACCTCCCTCCTGCCTAGACTCACCATCCCGGGCATTTGATTCATCTTCACCTGCCGAGACTTATTAGTGCCCGTCTTCAGAGACTGACCCCTACTGGAGGAGCTCTGAACTGCTATGAGAAATAGTGAGAGACATCAAACTAATTAACAATTGGCAATTAAACGGTTTAGCAGCAACAATATCTGTATATTAATTATATTATTAATATCATACAAAAATACAATTTTATGTCATACAAAACTATTCTATAGTAATTATAACATTATATTTTATTATATTATACAAAAATATCAAGATAGCAGAATGCAGCGACTGACCCACTAGAATCAAGCATTTCAGAAGCCATTCCATGAATGTTCATTTCAGTGTTGGTAAATGTTAGTTTTGAAAGCGTTCCAGGAAAACTGTTACATTACCATATACATCATAATATAAGAAACTATTAATTATTATTAAACCAGCTCAAAAATGTAAAAAATATTAATTGTTATTTATAAATTTGTTATTGTTATTTATAAATTTAGGATTTAACTTACCATTATTAATTAAAATTGTATCATATTAATCAGAAACTAATAATTAATCATGTTTAAGGAAATGTAGTGGTACTTGTGTTGTTTTACTTGATCATAAAAAAAATGTAAAGGAGCTCAGAAATTAAAAGAAAAAATAAATAAATTTAAGATTTAATTAACCATTACTGCATAAAGCTATAAATAAAACAAACAAGAACAGAAAAATGACAAAAAGTGTAGCATTCTACTTAATCAAAATGAATGATTGTGATTGCATTATTGTGCATTCTTCATAATCATCTTGAATCTAATGAGTGAATATGATTGTGCCGTATGTCACACACCTCTAGGTGGAGCTTCAGCAGATACTGAGAAATGATTCTGATTTCTGGAAGTTGTTTCACGTGGGATGTTGTGCTCAGAAACTCTCCGTTTCTTCTTCGGCTGCACATCACTCAGGTCATCCTCCAGCCAATCATCTGCCAGATACTGGTCCTCTGGTACCAGCGCAGCTCTGCTATTGGCCGAGACTGCTGGCGTGTTGGTAAAGGCCGGCTCTGATAGGCTCTGAGAAAAGAGGCGGGATTTGGCGCTGCCCAGGTTCTGCATGGCCTTCTGATACTCCAGTCTCCCTGATTCTGACTGTGGGGGCAACGCGGCCTCTCTGAACTCAAATACAGAAGGCACATCCTGACTGGGTGGGACTTCCTGCGAGGACTGGACAGCTGGGGAACGCGGTCTTGACCGAACGGGACGAAGAGGACTGAGCGAGCAATCAGAGTCGGAATTATCTGAAGAACTGCTCTTGTTCTGAAGCAAAAACAACAAATACAATTAACTAAATGAATTCTTGCTTAAAAATTAGAAAAATTTAAAGAACAATTGTTTCAGAAAAAGCAACTTTACCCCATACAAAACATCTGCTTCCATCCCTCGTGGCCGGCGGGCTGGGCCTGAGGTGACCCTGCGTCCGGGAGCTGAGTTTTTTGGAGTTGGGACGGTTGGAGCGGGACGGGGAGTGATCTGCTGGGGTGACGGCGGTGACTCCTGCAGCAGTGGTTCTGAATACTCAGCATCAAACAGCTGACTGTCCTGAAGATCCTTCTGCTGCCGTGGAAGTGCTGATACAACTGAGACTACAGGAGAAGAAGACAAGAACTTTTAAGTAGTGAGATTTCTTCTCGAAGTACTAAAACTTTCTCAAGTAAATCAATTGTTCTTGATAATTCTGTCATTGGGTTAGTAAATAAGCCAAACTGGAGATTATCAGCATCAACCCAACATGTGATAGCTCCCACTTGTGATAAGTAATGCACATTTTCTGTTTTTTTCTTTTTGTTTTTTTAATTTTGAGTAATTCTGAGTAATTCTTGTTCAAAATAAGAGTTTAATTAATTAGTAATTTTGTGAATGTCTCATGTGCCATCATTAACATGCAAAAATGTATATAAGTAATACATTGTCTGTCAACATATTGCAAAATAAATCAGTAATATTCATCTCCTCACCGTCTCCTGACAAGGCTCTCTTGATGAGTTTTTCAGTCTCCAAACACTCTTGCTTTGTCTCTTGGTCTAGCTGTCGGCTGTAAGTCTTAAACCACTGACGCAGGGTGTCCAGAGGAGTGAGTCCCTGTCAATAAATATGTACATATAAGAATACTGTGCATAGGATCAGCAAAAAATAAAATTAAATAAAAAAAAAGAGATTCAGAACTGTTTTGTTCATGAATGGAGGCGTTTATGATAATGCTAGTGTAAGTAATCTTGTATATGCCTGCCAAGGCTGCTCAAATGCACAAAACCATTTATTTAATCAAAAAAATACAGTAAAAACAGTAACAATGTGAAATATTATTACAATTTACAATTTTGTTTTTATGTTTTCAAACATATTTTATTCCTGTGATGGCTAAGCTGAATTTTTAGCATCATTACTCCAGTCTTCAGTGTCACATGATCCTTCAGAAACTATTCTAATATCATTCAAGCAATATGTCTTATTATTATACTAAATGATGAAAACAGTTTTTCCTGCTTGACATTTTTGTGGAAACCGTGATACATTTTTTTTTAAGATTCTTTGATGAACAGAAAGTTCAAAAGAACAGCATTTATCTGAAAAATAAATCTCTCCTCTCACTTTTGATCATTTTAACACGTCTTTTCTAAACAAAAGTATTAATTTCTTTAAATAAATTAAGTTAAATTAAAAAATGTTTATATATGAACCATATGCAATTAAACATACCAATTCACATCTGTGTTTATTTGTTAATAGGTATGCGTAGCGTGTGTTTGCCAGACCTTGCTGTTGCGAACAGTGACTGACGCTCCTCTCCGTACCAGCAGTCGTGCGACATGGAAGTGGCCGCAGTTTAGTGTGTCATGAAGGGGTGTGACACCCTCACAGTCTCGACCTCCGGGGTCGCTTATATTCGCTCCACGGTCCAGCAGTAAAGCTACAATCTCTGAAATAAACAGATTTCAGTCTCTCTGATAAGCTCTCTTTATCTATATTATCTAATGTCCATATTAAACTTGCAGACTGCAGTACCTTGATGGCCGTAGTTACAGGCTTCATGCAGAGCAGTCCACCCGCAGTAATCCCTCAGGTTAACCGGGTGACCCTGTCAGAGAATAACACACACACACACACACACACACCAAATACTGTCTCAAGAAGGGCAAAAGTACAAATCTTTTAAAACCATTTCACTCTTAAAAAGTGAAGTACCATAAGCAAAACCCACCTGGTCAAGCAGGTACTGAACTTGCTTTAGGTTTCCCTCTATACAGGCCCTGTGCAGAACCGTCTCGCCCTTCTCATTCCGTCGGTTCCACTGCGCAAACAACACCGAACAAACAAGATCAGATGAGGATATAATGCTACATAAACCACAGTCTCTGAGATCTCACCCTCTGCGTCTTCCTCCTGCCCGTCACCATCTTATCGTAACCCTCCAGATCCTCATCTGCACAAACAGATTATTCACTCGCTCAGACATAAACGAACATCCTGATGCAAGATTAAACATCTTTATTACATCAAAACAAACTGAGCCATGCCATTATTTTTCATTATAAAAAACATTACATAATTTCTTGACTGAACATGTAACTTATAAAAATTATTTTATTAATTGAAATGGAGCTAAAACTAAAACTTAAAATCCCAAACAAAAATACAAAAAAAGTTGCCTTGGCAACTAACTGAAATAAAACTTCAAAGTGTGTTGAAATAATAATTATAAATTGGATAAAAATGAAATAAAATTAATTAAAGCTAAATAAAAAATATTAATAAAAAATAAAAGCAGCTAACAAAATGACTAAAACTTCAATTAAAATGAAAACTGAAAATATAAAAGCAAAGGTTCATTCAAAATTTTAATAAATATATATATATATATATATAAACAATACTAACATAGCACTGGTACAACTACAGTACTTTATGCATCTTATCTGCATTGCAGTAGACCTTATTAAAAGCATTAAAGCACTCTAAAGTCTGTACGTCGTGTGTGTGTGTGTGTGTGTGTGTGTGTGTATTACCGGAGTCTGAGTACTGGATGTCACTGTCCTCCAGTGGTTCACTGTTCTCCACCTCCTCTTCCTCATCCTCCTCTTCACTGTCCTCCAGTCTCAGTCCATCGCGCTCACACAGTTCCATCAGCCGAGCTTCAGTGTCGTCACACTGTGAGGAGCCGCAGCGCCGCTGGGCCTGTAGCCACACTCTCAAAACACGCCTCTGAAATCACACACACAGCAACTACATCATCCGTCTTCATTTCACAAATACTCTCTAATTCAAAGTGACATTTAGACTTAGATTGTAGGTTCAATAACTGAGTCAAGTGTCTTCCTCAAGGGTAATATGGTTTTAATTCATGACCCACCCCTAAGGTTTGAACTCACAATTGTGGCTTAATAGGCCAGAGTATTCTGTTCATCTCTGATTTATTCATTCATGTGATAGACTGCTGTTACTGGACACGTACAACTGCATCTAAACTTTAAATCATAGATTTAAAAAAAAAATCTGTACTGTATACAACTCACTGTCATATTCACTGTATATATACAGGGCCGCGTTATCTTAATGGGCAACATGGGCTGTAGCCCAGGGCCCCGAACACTAGATTCCCAGTAAATTTTGATTCCCAGTGCACACAGGCACCAGATAACCAGTGGTTTTTTTTTTTAAGTTTCCTTTATTTGTGAACATAAATATTATAATAGGATTACAGAATAATGATAATTTATACTAATTTTAAATGTGTTTTTTTTTTTTATACAGATTTTTTTTATTCTTTTTAATTGGTAACACTACGTTCCATTTGTTTCAACATTTACTAATACATTATTAAACCAATATTATTTAATAGACTGAGCTAACATGATTTAACAATGAAGAGTATTTTTTATTAATGTTAAAGATGTTAGTTAATGTATTAAATAGCATTAACTAATGGTACACCATTTTTAAAGTGTTGCCAAAAAATATATAAATATATTTAGAATTATACATTATAATATATAAATATTTTTAAAATATATACACAAATTAGATTTTTTTTAATATAAATTCACTAAATCATTTTATCAAACTGATTAATTTTCAAATTACTTTAGTAAACATTTTATAAAATAAATATTAACTGCAGAAATCTTTTGCATACTATCTTTCAATTAAATAGTGTGATATCATCTATATATCGGCCACCCTGCTTTCCCGGCCATCAGCATCAGTCATCACAAATGTTGGTTGACCACTAGCCAGTACCACAGTCAAACATAAACCAAGCACATTAATCTAGCGTGTGAGCATTATTTGAACCAACCTGTAGTTTGTTTAGTCCTGATCTCTCAGCACAGCTCAGAGCAGCACTGAAACTGTGATCGAGCGTCTCCATAGGCTGTCCAATCTCCTCCTCACAACCAGCTATATTCAACCACGTCTCACACTCCTGAACAACAAAAGCACAAGATAATGAGTGAAAAATGAGGAAGTTTGTGCAGTGTCACTCAGCTCTGAAGATGATGTACCACAGATTTGACACATAAACTGAGTAGTAGGTAGTTTGTGAAGATTTTCTCATCTTTGGCCATGTTACCTCTTTAGGGTTGCCCTCTCTCAGCTTTAGTTCTTGTCTGTAATGTTCCACGGCCCTGTGATGTTGTCGCAAATCTGTGTATGTGGCCGCCAACGACACGTAAATAACAGCTAACTCACGAGCAGGCTTCCCTAAAGCCTCCGCACACGCCAGCTGATACACAAACACATGAGGTAAGAACTTTCAATTACGCTCACACAGAAATATACTAAAAATCAAATAAAAAAACTAAAAAAAAAAACAAACTAAATTAAAGTAAATATTAAAATTTAATTACTGCAATATAATAAAATTGTTTTTGGGTGCACTGTACATCTTCTTACTTGTGTTTGATACGCTTCCAGAGCCTTGTTATAGCAGCCCACTTTACAGTACAGATCTCCCAGCTGCTCTGACAGATCCATGGCCTCATGGGAAAACTTATCAGTCACTTCTGTCGCCGTCTGCTCCAGCTGACAGCCCCGGATTGCTGCATCAGACACACATTCAGTCAAACACCATGTCAGCGTCTGCTAATACTGCTTAGAAGCCACAGTGCTTTGATTTAGCGTTTTCTAACTGAAAATCTCCATTATGAGATCAGTATTCAGCCTTAAGCCGTGCTGCTTTACGAGATAAACCGTTGTCGGATCTCCTGATCTGATGCAATCTGTCAAACTCACTCACAGATGTTCTTAATCTCACCGTGTTTGAAGTCTCTCTTGACGGCCTCACGATCAGAAGGCTGCTGGGAGCCCAGACAGAAGGCTTTCTTCAGAGAACGCCGCGCCGCCGCAAAGTCCCCAAGATGAAGCAATATCTGAACAGATATACACCAAAAAACAAATGCACCTGTCAAAAATGTGACCCTGGAGCACAAAAGCAGTCTTAAGTCGCTGGGGTATATTTGTAGCAATAGCCAAAAATACATTGTATGGGTCAAAATGATAGATTTTTCTTTTATGCCAAAAATCATTAGGATATTAAGTAAAGATCATGTTTGATGAAGATATTGTGTAAATTTCCTACTGTAAATATATCAAAACTTCATTTTTTATTAGTAATATGCATTGCTAAGAACTTCATTTGGACAACTTTAAAGGCGATTTTCTCAATATTTTGATTTTTTCGCACCCTCAGATTCCAGATTTTCAAATAGTTGTCTCTCGGCCAATCATACTCCTATCATAACAAACCATACATCAATGGAAAGCTCATTTATTCAGCTTTCAGATGATATATAAATCTCAATTTTGAAAAATTGACCCTTATGACTGGTTTTGTGGTCCGGGGTCACAAATCATTAAAGGGGACAGGAAACAACAATCTACACAGGTAAAGACCAGCACATGATGACGATATTGCTGTTTGGAGAGTATCACCTTGCCGATACTATGGAAGCACTCGCTCTCACTGAACTTGTCCTTCATTTTGCGGGCACATTCTTTCGACTGCTCGAAACAGCGCATGGCGCGCGAGTGCTGCCCGTTGCGGAAGTGAATGCTGCCCAGGTTGAAGTTGGCACGATACAGGTCTTCTAGAAGGTTGTTTTTCCTGGAAGAAAAGAGGTCAGATATCCACAAAATGGTTTAGTACCAACATAAGCACAATGAAGTCTTTCATATTAGTGAATTAATTCTACAACAAAATTTTGATCCTTTACTTTTAGTGTTGAAACTCAAATAACAAAAACAAATATTGTTTTAGGTTATAAAACATTCTTAACCTACAAAAAAAGTTGCCCTAATAAGGTTAAAAATAAATATATTTACATTGTATAATTATATAAATTATATATTTAAATTATTTTCAATTTGTTGCGTAGTTCATTTGCTGGTTTAAAATTTAATTCCTTTTTTCTTTTTAATAATGATCAATTTTGGAAACAGTTTTTGCTGCTTTGTATTTTTGTGGAAACCATGTTACATTTTGTGTAAAGTTTTTTTTTTTTTTGATTAATTAAAAGTTCAAAATAAAGTAACATTTTAAATGTCTTTACGGTCACTTTTGATCAATTTAATCCATCCTTCCTGAATAAAAAGTATTAATGAATTTTTTTTTTTTTTTTTAAATCTTACTCTGAATTTTTGAACGATAGTGTATCAAATTTCCACAAAAATATTAAGCAGCACAACTGTTTTCAACATTAATAATGATAAGAAATGTTTCTTAGGTGGCAAATCAGCATATTAGAATGATTTCTGAAGGATCATGTGACACTGAAGACTGGAGTAATGATGCTGAAAATTCAGCTTCGCATCACAGGATTAAATTACACTTTACAATATATTCAAATAGAAAACAGCTCCTTTAAATTGTAATAATATTTAACAAAATCAATGTTTTTACTATATGTTTGATCAAATAAATGCAGCCTTGGTGAGCATAAGAGACTTTTTCTTTCTTTTTTTTTTTATTTTCAAAAAAAAAACTTTTGACCACTGGCAAACACTGCATTTTCACTTGTTTATTAAAAAAAAAAAAAAAAAAAAAAAAGTGTCTTACTCTGCGATGTAGATGCTCTGTCGTATGAAATCACTGCAGCGCTGCGGTTCCTTCATCCCATCATACACACAGCCCAGATTCAGCAAGAGACGGGCTTTCATCTCACTCAGCTCTCGTGACGATACGGTACCTGCACAAACAGAGACACTGTATACAATATCTCCTTTTCTAGCAAACATAGTACACATGCTACATACTAGCAGTCTAGTAGTAGTACTCTGACCAGGTTAACCATGTAATTTTATATGTATAAATTCATTCTTTAACCTTCCAGGCGCTCATCCACAATGGCCAAACTCTTCTTGAATGCATCTTTCGCATGCTTCAAGCTGTCCCGTGAACTGTCCGAATCAAACAGGAAGAGGTACGTGCGTCCAATAGTGGCCAGAGCCCTCTGCTCCTCCGCTGCATCATGGACGGAGCGAGCCAGATTCAGATGAAGCCTCTGGTGCTGAGAGAGAAACTCCATGTGAGAATGACTGCACTTCATGCAATCACTCCATTTCTAACTAACATGTACTTGCAAACCTTCAGAGCCGCTTCGATGTTCCCCAGTTCTGCATAGCATTCTCCGATCTTCCTATTGGCCACAGCAGAGCCAATCACATCATGCAGAATCTCAGACAGCGCCAATTCCTGCCGATGCTCTTCAATAGCAGCGTGATAGTCACCTAGAAGACACATGAGCCAGGCTGAATAACTCATAATACATTCATTCAACTGACAACTGTCACAATAATGGTGATAGTTCACAAGGCGACACATCTACGGGTTGAAGCTACAGCCTTCAGGATAAGACACCAGAACTTTAACCATTAAGCCACTTTTATTATTAAGTCTACTAAGGGCTTCACTCTCTGTTTTACCTGTTTTAGCGTAAACCTCCCCGAGCTGATTGCACAAATTGGCTTCTTCTTTCAGGTTATTGCTGCTCTGAGCTTTACTCTTGGCCTTCTGTAGTACTGCAAACACATGAAGAAAGAAATGCAACTTGTACACGCATATTATATACATACATTTTGAATTATATACGTATGCATAATTACACTAAATTATACTAAATCACAGTTGTTTAAATAAACACATTAACACAGTAAATAGAAAATATACACAATATATTGAAAATAAATTCACTGTAATATGCAATATAATAGTCACTAATTATACATCAATAATTATATATTTATATTTTTAGGGTATATATTTTTCATTTACTGTAATTTACCGTTTACTGCAAATGTGTTTATTTAGTACAACTATAATTTAGTATAATGTAGTATTTTAGTATATTATTCTAAACCATAACTGTTAAAATAAATACATATTAAATAACATATTATAATTATACATATTATATATTATAGCAAATTATAGAGAGAGAGATAGATAGATAATTTTAAACATAACTGTTAAAATATATTATAGTAAATTATAGTAAATTTTAAATATATGTATTATTTACTATAAGTAATTATTTACTATAAGTACATATAAAATAAATATAAATAATAAAAATAGTAAATATATAACATTTACTATATTAATGAATATTTGCATACACACACACACATATATATATATATATATATATTTATTTATTTATTAATTAGTGCTGTCAAACAATTAATCGCGATTAATCGCATCCAAAATAAAGGTTTTTGTTTACATAATATATTTGTGTACTGTTTATTTATTATGTATATATAAATACACACACATACAGTATATATTTAGAAAATATTTACATGTATATACATTTATATTATTATATTTTATATTATATGTAAATATATTATATAAACAACATTTTTCTTAAATACATGTGTTTGTATTTATATAAACATAATAAAAATACACAGTAAACACTCATATTACGTAAACAAAAACTTTTGGATGCGATTAATCGCGATTAATCGTTTGACAGTATGTATGTATATATATATATATATATATAAATAACATATGTAAACAAACAAAAATCAAACAAATATATGTGTGGATGGCGTGGGTTACAATAAAATACACATTTTTCATCAGTAGTGAACAATAAATGACAATAAATCACAGCCGATGGCCAAAAATAATATTATCAACGGATTTATGGAAAACAACTTACGCTTGATCTCTTTTGTAGACGTCATCCTGTGCGCTTAGCAGGATCTCTACAGCCGATTACCGCAAACTCACGCGCATCTGATGAATAACAAACACTACCGGTGCGCCAACAGCTGTAGTACTATAAAACACGTCCTCATTGATCTCTTTATAGCGGCTTTAAAGCTGATCAATGTGTATGATCGTCTATATTTACTGATGTGTTGATTCTTTCAAAGCGGCGCGCCAAAATTCACGACACGGAAAAATTGGAAGACGCTGATTGGCTAGGGTAGTTGACGTCAGGAAGCTCCCAGAATGCTCTTCGTGAAAATGTCCATATCGAGTGGCCATCTTGATAAGGACGTTAACGTTCCGTTTTTTTTCAGTGAAATGTTTATTGAAAAGCCACATAAGCCGGTGAAGTAAACATATAAGGTTAGAAAAATGTGTTTAATTTATTCTAATTACCAGTAGTCTTAATGATATTTATTGACTTTCATTAATGTTATAAAATGCTTAAACCAAGTTTATTTGAGAGTAACAGGTGTTACTATTATGAATTAATGAGACTCAAGCGTTGATAATCATGTACTTCATCTCCTTTTTTCTTGAAAGTGTATTTACGAAGCCTGTGATAATGAATTAATGCTTTGAAGCTTACAGTTTTGGAGTGAATTTGGGGAATACGCTGGACTTTCGTGGTTGCAAAATGATAACAGTTGTATAAGCTCTTATATATGACAAATCTATAGCAAGTGTATGACAAGTGTTTCAGTTCTAAATAAATAAATAAATAATCATGACAATGACTTTGAGCAGCTTTGAAATTTATTAAAGAATTAAAAGCCAAGCATCACATTTTTTTTACAATACTGTAACTAGATAATCACCCCTGTTGCATTGACCTTTGCTAAATTATTGCACATTTTTTATTGAAACCCTTTTTTACAGTTCATGAGCTTATTTATGCACCAGAAAAAGAAAAGCCTGCGAGTGTGCTTCCTGATAAAAAGTCAAACAAAACCACAGGTTCATATTTTGTACGTATTGTCTCATTAGCAATAAATATCTGCTCTACAAACAACTGTACAGTTTGGGTTTATTATCATACTGTTTTCATTAAAGAAAAAATGAAATCATGTTAGAGTCTATGGACTCTTACAGGAAGTCCAGCACAATGTGAACATAAGAAAGGCACTGCTGGTGAGGGTTGTAGTTCATATTTTCCAAAACTTTTTTAATAACATATCAGCTGTGGTTGGTTGTGTAAAAGCAAGATTGTTTCTAAACTGTTGCATGCTTGGCATTAATGTCAGGAAGCCGAAGAGTCCTTTGGATTTGATTCTCAAGATGATGATCTTGCTTCATCACTTCCTGTCGGTGGTTTTAGCTGATCCAGCAGCTCCATGAAAAGGGAAACCCGCTGAATGAGCGGGACAGACTTTTCGGCCCGCAGGAGGCGAGAATATACGTTCTTGTAGATCTTCACCTGCTCCTCTTCTTTACCACTGCATATGAAAACACAGAACCACCACAATACACATTAAGCGCCACATAACGAAACACTATAATGCCGTTTGTTAGATAGTAACGCTACTAAATCTGTTGAGGTTATATGGAATATGGTACTGAAGTATATTGCTGTAGTATGTATATTTTGTATCTCTCACCTGGGTTTGCGTTTGCTTGCAGTGCCGAGTTTAATCAGTTGCAGCAGCAGGAAAGAGAAACTGGGCTCAAAGACGCCAATTAACTTCACAACCTCTTCTGTGTTGAGCTCAGAAGAGGAAGAACTATCTGAAGCCTCATGGAGATCTTCAGGTCTGTCCGAGTCTCCTGGTGTCAATACCTGTCAACATACAGCACATAACAGTGTAAAACTGACCATTAAACAAAGTGAAAAATGTATTTGTAGAGAATAATTGTTGTTTTTATTATTATTATTATTATAAATAATAATAATAATTCATATAAAAATAGTAATCTAAGACACTTTTGTCCAAGGGACTTACAAATGAAAAATCATTATTGTTAATAATAATAATAATAATAAAAAATCTTAAACAAAAATAATCAAATAAATAAGACACTTTTGTCCAATGGAGAAATGGTGATGATGATAATGATGATCATTATTTTTATTATTATTATTATAATCTTTATAGACACATTCATGCAAGGGACTTTCAAATAAGAAATTATAATTATAATAAATATTAACCTTAATATAATAATCTTAATATAATACACTTTTATCCAAGAGACTTATAAAGGAGAAATAATTATTTATTTTTATTATTATTACTTTTTATTATTAATAAGTCATATAATATTATTAATATAAGACACTTTTGTCCAAGGGACTTACAAATGAGAAATCATTATTGTCAATAATAAAAACATGAATAATTATAAACAAAATCTTAAACAAAAATATAAGACACTTCATATAAGACACTTTTGTCCAAGGGAGAAATGATGATGATGATTATTATTATTATTATTATTAATAATAAAATAAAACTGATATAATAATCTTTATAGACTTGTTCGTGCAAGGGACTTACAAATGAGAAATTATTATTATTACTACTAATAATAGTAATGATAATAAATATATGATATAATATAATATAAATATAATAATCTTAATATAATACACATTTATCCAAGGGACTTATAAATGAGAAAGTATTATTATTTATCATATTTATTTTTAAAAATAACAGCAATAATACATCTTATATAATACTTTATATAATAAATATTAACATATCTTAATTTAATAATCTTAATACAATGCACTTTAACCAAGGGACTAACAAATGAGAAAGTATTATTTATGATCATAATACAATCTTAATAAAATAATCTTAATATAAGACACTTATCCAAGGGTCATATAAATTTGAAACTATATTATTATTATTATTATTAAATATTAACCATCTTAAAATAACAATCTTAACATAAGACAGTTGTATCTGTGTATGTCAGCTGGTATACCTTTTCCTGTTGCTCCAGCAGCTCTTTATGGATGAGTTTGAAAGCGTGACGTGTTTCACACATGATCTCTAGAGCTCCCGTCAGAGTTTTCTGTTTCACAGCACTGCTGTTCTGACCTGGAAAACACAATAAAACATCCGATATGAGGCTCTACTCGTGTCCCAACAGCCTCTCCCAGCTGATATTTCCTGCAGTGTGTGTTTCTCACCCGCCATGGTGAACTCAGCGAAGGCCACTCTCTCCAGAAGTGTGCGGAGCAGCTCGCACGGGGCATCACTCAGACTTATAAAGAGCCGCACGGCCTTACTGTAATGCTGCTCCGCCAGAGCTTTGTGCTGCTTACGGACGCTCTCGTCTCCAACCTGACAGAGAGAAACGGGACCAACACTCCATGTTAAGTCTTACTGTATGTTGAAGATGAAGGTGTAGACTCTTCCTCTGCAGGTGTCTGATGCTGTACCTGGTTGCGGTAGCAGCTGTGGTACATTGAAGCCAGTCTGTGGTGGATAGTGGCTGCTCTGTACTGGTAGAGCGGCTGGCGAGCGGACTCCGTCTGCAGGTCGCAGTACCTCAGGGACTTCATCATGGTCTCTGTGACTTCCCTCTCGATCTGAAACACAGTGCGCTCATGTCAAGTGGAGTTCATTATCTCAGCAGTGTGTACAGACAGAATAAAGTGTGTGTGTGTGTGCGTGTGTGTGTGCGTGTGTGTGTTTGTACCTGCTCCTGTGCTTTACGGGATAGTGGTGCATAGTCCTGGAGGAGTGTGGCCAATGTGAAATACGTTGTAGAGAGTTCCCAGTTAACAGAGTCCCAGACGGCTGAGTGACTCTCCCTGCAGCCCAGAGACTTCAGCGCCCGCTGATAGTAATCTATCGCCTATTGATGAGAGAGAGAGAGAGAGAGAGAGAGAGAGAGAGGGGGCTACTGTGATGCAGCTATGGCAACAAGGACCTTTAAAGGACATTTACATGAATTAATTTATCCAAGGAACTTACAAACCAGACATTTATTACTACTACAAATATATATGTTAGCATCATTGTAATATTAATAATAACAACTATTATTATTATTATTGTGGTTGTTGTATTAACTTGATTTAAAAATCTTAATATAAGACACTTTTATCCAAGGGATTTACTAATAAGAAATGATGATGATGATGATTATTATTATTAAATATTAACCATCTTAAAATAACAATCTTAACATAAGACAGTTGTATCCACTTTGTATCCATCTACAAGAAAAATTAATAATAAGAATAATCATAATAAATACTATTATTTATTATTATTATTATTATTACTCTAATAATAATAATAATAGTAAATTCCCATTTGCAAATGGAAAAAAGTAGATTAGTGACTTATAATTATTATATTGTTATTATTACTATTATTCTTATTAATATAATCCTCCTAATATGACACTATCCACTTTTTACCCATCTACAAGAGAATAATAATTATTTTGTAGTAATTTTATTATTATTACTACTACATTTAATTCTATTTATTATAATGATCATTATATAATTGTAATAATAATAATTATTATTATTATTTCTCATTTGTAGATGGATAAAAATAGATAAAATGTCTTAAATTACATATTTAATATAATATTAATTATGAGAATTATTATTAAATATAATTATATAGTATAATTACTCTAACAATCTTAATATTATAATCTTACCCAAGAAAAATAATATTCTTATTAATATTGTTATTATTATTAATAAATATTGATTATCTTTATATAATTAACTTAGTAAAAGATGCTTCAATCAAAGGGATATAAAAATGAGAAAATATTATTATAGTAAAATTGTTTCTCTTGTAGATACAACATCTTATATAAGATATAATAATATAATAATTTTTTATTTGTATATCCCTTGGGTAAGTGTCATACATTACGATTATTATATGTCAATAATAACAACAGTAATAGGATCTAATAGGAATAATAATAGGTCACTTCATGTCCATGTACAAGAGAAATTAATACAATTCATAAAATAAAAGCTAAAAATGATAAAATTATTATTATCATCATTACAATCATTACAATCAGCAAATCAAAATGTGCATTGCAGAAGCCGTTAAACATCTTAACATTTCAAGTACAGTTCAAGACTATATGTGTGATTAACCTTGTTGTAGTAGAGGGTCTCTTCCGGTGAGAACTCGCCGCGGCTGTGCTCTGACGTCAGGACGCAGTGAGCCTGAGCGCAGATACGCATGAGTCGACCGATGTTACACAGCAGCAGGGCTGTGTTCACAGAGTCTGAAATCGCATTGAAATCCTGCATGCCCTTCTCAAAACACGAGAAACTCTTCTTCCACAGCTCCTGCTCGGCCACGCACACACTCCTGCGCACTGGAGAAGAAAAAGTGATACTTCACAAACAACTCAAGTTATTTGTCAAAGGATTTTCGACAAACCACCCCAACGTTTGTCGTGAAAGTCTAATAGAAAACCCAAGAAGCCCTCACCTCCTTGTTTCTCCGCCTGCATGGCTGCAGCCTGGTTCATATAAAAGACGCCCATCTCGTTGCGGATGTTACCGAGCCGTTTCAGAACCTGAGCCAGCTGCTCCTGTCCCAGGTCCTTCAGAACTCCTGAGGTCAAAAGGTCATGGGCAGCCTCGTAACACTTGCTGCTGACGATCAGCTGGTACTCTGGGTCTGAGGCCAGATCAGTAGCCATGCTAAAGGCTGAAAGAGGACAAAAAAAAAAAACAGCGTTATTACTCAAATGTTATAAGACACTGCCTCTTCCAGCAGTTTTAGTATCCAATCCACCTCCTAAGCACAGTGAAATTTCACTGGTCCAAAATCCCACTCCACATCGGTGTTGCAGTAATTACAGTAGCTGCTACCATAATGCACAGCATATTATGATCTCTTCAGCACAAAGAGTGTGTGATGTAGCGTTCAGACCTTGGCAGGAGCTCTCACGGTGCAGGCAGTGGAGGATCTCCTGGTCGTCTTTAGTCTGGTAGTTGTATTCCTCTAGATACGCGGCTCTGTTTGAGGCATTCTGGGCCAACATGAGCTGAACATCTCCACACAGAGACAGACACTGGCAGTGGAACAGAAGCACCTGCGGGTGGAGACCACCACTGATGGAGCAATACGCATCTATAGGGACAGAGAAAGCATATATCGATCAAGTTTGAACAGATAAGCTCTAAATACGCTGCTTAATTGACACTCTTTAAAATATAGATTTTTAACTTCCTGTTTTAATAAGAACATAATATGCACATGTATAGAATATTCACTAATGTTCAAAAGTTTGAGCTTAGTAAGATATTTTTAAATGTTCCTCAAACAAGTCTTTCATGCTCACTGAGGCTGCATATATTTGATCAAAAATACAGTTAAAAACAGTAATATTGTGAAATATTATTACAATATGAATATTGTTTTCTGAATTTGAATTTTGAACAAATATAATTAATTCCTGTGAGGCAAAGCTGAATTTTTAGCATCATTACTCCAGTCTTCAGGGTCACATGATCCTTCAGAAATCATTCTAATAAGCTGATTTGCTGCTCAATAAACATTTAATTTAATTTAATTTAATGTAACATATTGTAATGTAATGTAACAATGCAATTTAATTTAATAAATCAATGCTGAATAAAAGTATTAATTTCTTTAAAAATCAAACTCTTACTGACCCCAAACGTTTGAATGGCAGTGTAAGTCCTGAAGTTTCCTGACAGTACAGAAAGCTGCTTGTTCTTACCGTGGCACTGCAGAGCCAGTTTGATATAGCGCAGGGCCCGTCCGTACTTCAGCAGGTTGGTTGCAGCATCTGACAGGACGTAGTACGCTTTGGACGCTTTCAGGAACAGCTGCAGTTTCATGCGGTGCTGCCATGTGCCCGGCAACATCCCGGAGCGTGTGGGCACCTTCAGCTCCTCGTTACACGGACCGACTGTGTGACCCAAGATGAAGATGAACACAGTAAATAATCAAATAGTGGAAGAAGAAACAGTTTCTGAGCAAGTGAAGGGATGAGGTGACTGACCTCTGTCCAGCAGCAGAGCGATCTCTTTCTCCACATCTCTAGCTCCGTTTTGACTCCGCTCCTCATATTTTAGAGGGATAGGTGTGCTGGGGTCAGCCGCAGGAAGGTCACTCTCTTTCTTTATGCTGCTGTCCACAGATTTTAAACCCTAAACACACAGATGAGGTTTTGCATTAGTGTTGTATGTATGCATGGATGCATGTATGCATGGACGGAGAGATGGATGGATGGATAAGATAGAATGATGAATGGATGGATGAAAAAACGGATGGACAAATGGATGGATAAGATATAACGACAGATAGATAGATGCACAAATGGACGGACAGATAGATAGATGGTTGGATGGATGAAGTCCAGAGAACTAAGGAAAAAAAGAAAATGCACATGAACAAAAATATGAAAAGAAATATTAATCTCATTCTCTTACCTTCAGAATGTAGCTGAGAACCAGTCGGCACTTCTCCTCCTTGTCTTGTGACACCGGAAACGCACCGTTGGGCTGGAAGGCAACATAATGCTAATAATAACATGAAACATTGGTAACATAATGATGCAAAATCATTATGCAAATTCATGCAAGGTGGAAAAGAGTACATTTACAAACATCTAAATAGACCATTTTAACTTCTTCTATACATCAAATAGCTTATATTCAATTATATCTGTGTACAAACAAAAAAGAAAGCCAGTGTTCAGACTGATCTCCTACTCTGATCTGATGTGTGCTCTTGTATTTCTCTGGAACCGACAGCTCCCCGACAGACTTGATGATGGCCACAGCTTTGGAGTCGTCCTGCGGCTCAGAGGAGGAGCTGTAGGAGCAGCTCTCGTCTTCCTCTTCCTCCTCCTCCTCCTCTTCATCACTGTAGCTGTCTTCAGATCCCCCGCCCCTCAGTGACTCCCCGTTCCCCTCGTCTTCACTCACGTCATCCAGCTGAAACAGTTCTGCCAGCATGTAGTGAGCCGAAGCGATGATCTACACCAGCAAACAGAAGGAAACGGTCAGAAATCATGCATCAGCTCAGGAAATTAATGTAATGTAATGTAATGAAGCTACATACCTGTGGATGTCGCTCCTCATCCAGCAGTTTAATACAGTTGAGCAACAGAGTTCTGATGGTCCCATAGTTCTTCCTGTTTTGGCTCTTCTTTAGCGTCATGTTGCTGGCCACTCTATCAGATAAAACATCGAACAGACTTGTCTCTGATGCTTACTGGGAAACTTATGCAACAGAATATGAGAAAGCTAGTTATGAATGTAAATCATACTTGTAGAGAAGCACCGCCACAGGAAGTGTGAAGGGATTCTGGCATTTCTCCTCCGCCGCCTCCTCACACAGAGTAGTGAGGTCATACAGCTTCACGATGTCACTTCCACTAGCTAATTGGACAAAACAGAAGGCCATTAAAGAAGTCACTTTAGCTGAAGAAGTTTGAAAGCAAACTAAAGAACGTCAGCCGCCCACCTTTGAAGAGCCAGTACGTGTGTCCTTCTTTGGTACAGTTGGATTTCAGGAATGACAGGATATTCTGTGCAATGTCTTTTACAACCCGTGTCGAGAACGTGGAGTTCTCCAAATTCGGGATGTCCTCTGTCTTTATCATTTCATATTTCTGTAAATGAGATGAGAGTTGTTCTGAATTTGAATATTGTTGAACATCAATATGTTCAAACCTATTTAACAATCACCAAATCATCTTACCTGCACAATGCCATTGACGTGAAAGCACATGACCAGCTCCGGTACGTTACACATCAAATTATCTAGCCAGTAATCAATTCCTGTGAGAATGTTGATTGGTTTGTTGTTGTCCCTATTAAGACAAAGTGAAGTATTTAAAATAAATATATAAAATACTTAAATATAGGGTTTTTATATATATATATATATAGAGAGAGAGAGAGAGAGAGAGAGTAGAGTACATAGTATACAATTCAAAAAAATATCTCTGAAAGTGATCTCTTATGCTCAACAAATCTGCATCTATTTGATCAAAAATGCAGGAAAAACGGTAATATTGTAAAATATTGTTACTAATTAAAATAACCTTTTTCTATTGTTATATACTTTAAAATATAATTTATTCCTGTGATGGCAAAGCTCAATTGATGCTCAAGAAACTATTATTATCAAGGTTGAAAACAGTTGTGCTGCTTAATATTTCGTGGATTCTTTGATGAATATAAAGCTCAAAAGAACAGCATTAATTTGAAATGGATATATTTTTTTGTAATATTATGAATGTATTTGTCACTTTCTAACAATTTAATGCAATCTTGTTGAATAAAATGACTTCTTTTTTTTAAAATCTTACTGACCACAAACTTTTGAACATAAGTGTATATAGAGTTTAGCCTTCAAATGTAATAAATTTGGAAATAATTCAAAAGCAGATAAATGTATCCTGAAAATATATGAAATGGCACCAAAATAAATAAATAAATGTAGAACTCTAACCGGAGTCGTAGACTGACTGCTGGGTATCGACCACCTCCAAATATGGGCATATTTGATCCCACAAGCATGTGGATGTCCTCAAATGTCCATAGAATATTCCGGACAAAGTCATTCTTCAAACCCTGAGACCATGATAGAGATAAAGAAAACTAGCAAGTCAAAATACAAATATTTATAAAAATACATATATATTTATTTATTTATTTATTTATTCACTTTTTAATGCCATGCCAGCATCAAGGCTATTTTCATGGCGATCTCTGAATAAATTATACAAGGTATACAATTAACAAAAGTTATAAAGACATTTCAGATGAGGAGATCCCCCCCCCCCTTGTATGTAAAGCGCTTTGAGTGCCTTGAAAAGCGCTATATAAATGTAATGAATTATTAGTATTATTATTACTAGACAAAAATTTCTAAAATACATTCAGGTGATACATTTTTAAATAAATCAGTTAGACACACCTCTGAATAAAACCGTTGTCTATTAACATTAAAAACAGTACAATCAAATAAAATATGTTTCACAGTCATTTTAGTTTGGCAAGTAAGGCATGATGGTGGTTCTTCACCTTTTAATAAATATCCATGTGTAAATCTTGTATGACCTAAAAGACACCTTGTAAAAACAATTTTTAGGTCCAAGATTTGACTTTGGAAGTTAGGAAATGTTAAATAAATGTTATTACCTGACTGTTTTCTCCTTCATTGAACAATGTAGGCAGATTCTGCTCTTTGGGAACTGAAGACACGTGACCTAAAGTGTATGTGTCCACCTGCTCCTGAAAGACATGAGTGAACAGGATGATTCAGCCTCAGATTCACTGAGAGCACATGACATGAGAAATGAGAAGCAGAGGAAAGGCTGACCGCACCTCCTTGGGTATCGCTGACTCCTCAGATTCAGAGGTGGAGCTGCTGAAGGTGGCAGGCCAAGACGGTCCTTCAGCCGCCGTCCCACAACCCTCTTCTGCCGCCTGCTCTGTATCTGACGGCACAGGCACTGCAGTCCCATCGCTGTTAATACTGAAACACCGGAGAGTATTGTGAATGGAAGTGATGAAATCAGTGCTGTCATGAGATGGCAATCATGTAAAGTCAGTTCTCACCTGTAATAGAGAAACTTCGAGAGGATTGCCTTTTCATTCCAGTGTTCTTTACTCTTCTTCTTTCTTTGCCACTTTTGGTCAATCAGACGCTGGTAAAACTCCTTCAGCCACGTCCAGTCACCAGTCTGCAGGGCAGTCGCAATGTTAGGTTAATCTTATGATGGCATACACACTCCCTTCATACATAAAAACACTTTGAACAGCATATATTAATGTTTTCCTGCTATATAATTCAGTATTTTGTTTCCAGGTTTGAGGAATAGACACTAGAAGGTTAAATGGAGTTGCATTTAGAAGCTCCATAATAAAATACAATACAGCTAAGAGAGATAAGGTGACTATTTCCTGTTACCTGTGATGACCTCATGAATAGTTCCTGAATGTCCAGTTCATCTAGCAGCAGCGTGCTGCCCACTCTGTGAACAGCCATGCTGACATGAGACTTACTGTAGGGGATCTTCAGCAACTTCTTGATGTTCTGTTTAAATCAAGAAGAAAAAAAAGTCATAAATAAACCATTCAAAATTTAAGGTCTCTTAGCAAGGCTGCATTTATTTGATCAAAAATACAGTAAGAACCATAAAATTGTAAAATATTATTGCAACTTAATTAATCTGTTTTCTAATTGAATATAATTTAAAATATAATTTATTCGTGTGATGCAAAGGTGAATTTTCAGCATCATTACTCCAGTCTTCAGTGTCACATGATCCTTCAGAAATCATTCTAATATGCTGATTTGATGCTCAAGAAACATTTCTTATTATTATCAAAGTTGAAAACAGTTCTGCTTCATATTTTTGTGGAAACTGATCCATTTTTGGGGATTATTTGATAAATACAATGTTCAATAAGTTCAAAAGAACAGCATTTACTTAAAAAAAAAAAAAAAATCTTTTGTAACTTTATTCATGTTTTTACTGTCACTTTTGAACAATTTAATACATCCTTGCTGAATAAAAGCATTAATAATTACACAAAAAAACGGCTTACCTTGCATAGTGTTCAATTATATTATCTAATATCATTATATAAAAATATGACAGCAGAGCACTGTGATCAACCAATCAGAATTAAATATTCAAAAAAGCCAATTTAATTTAATCATTTATTGTGTCATATAAAGAAGACTTTGTATTCTCAATACAACAGACTCACCTCTGAATCAGACACAACATCAACATCATCACCTATACAGTCGATGAAGTCATACGCCATCCCAAAACTACAATTAACAAAGAAAACACAAGAATGCACGGAAAGATCAGCTTCTCTGCCATCTAAATATATACATTTACATTAAGTAATGTAAAATGTAATATATTTGACATGTAATACAGAAAAGCTCACATTAATGTAATGTGAGCTTTCCTGTAGCTCAAACAGCAGAGCATGACGCTCACAATGCCAAGGTCATGGGTTTGATTTCCAGGGAATGCATCGGAAATGGAATGCAAGTCACTTAAGATAAAAGCATCTGCCAAAAACAGACGTGGTCAGAATTGTTGGCACCCTTGGTAAATATGATCAAAGAAGGCTGTGAAAATTAATCTGCATTGTTAATCCTTTTGATATTTTATTTAAAAAAATTCACAAAAATCTAATCTTTCATTGGATAATAAGAATTTAAAATGGGAGGAAATATCATTATGAAATAAATGTTTTTCTATAATACACATTGGCCACAATTAACGGTTCCTTTTTAAGGTTTTCTGACCCCGTGACTCAACTATTTTCTTCAATTCTCCAGCTGTGGTCCTTGGAGAGTCTTTAGCTACTCAAACTCTCCTTCTCACCGAGCATTAGGACGATATAGACACACGTCCTCTTCCAGGCAGTTTTGTAACATTTTCCGTTGATTGGAAATTCTTAATTATTGCTGCTCTTTTCGTATTTTTTTTGTTTTTTATTTGTCACATACATGATTATATAGAGAGTATATAACCAGCAGTGAAATGTATTCTCTGCATTTAACCCATCCTAAGTGAACACACACCCGGAGCAGTGGGCAGCCGTAAGCCCGGGGAGCAGTTGGGGGTTCGGTGTCTTGCTCAAGGACACCTCAGTCGTGGTATTGAAGGAGGAGAGAGCGCTGGTTATTCACTCCCCCACCAACAATCCCTGCCGGACCTGAGATTCGAACCCACAACCTTTGGATTACAAGTCTGACTCTCTAACCATTAGGCCACTTTTGCTGCACATCAGAAATATATTTGGTTTTTCTCATTGTGATGGATGATTAAGGGAATTTGGGCTTTGTTTTCCCTCCTATTTATATTTCTGTGAAACAGGAAGCCATGGCTGGATAATTTCATGTTCATGAATCATAATCACCCTGGAGTGCTCAAAATTGTAAAATTGAATGGGAATATACTTCAAAGATATTTTACTCATAAGAATTTCTAGGGGTGCCAATAATTGTGTCCAATGTGTATTTGAGAAAAACATTCATTTCATAATGACATTTACCCCCATTTTCAATTGTCTTAGTTCAATGAAAGGTTAGTTTTTGTGATTTTTTTTTAAATTAAAGATCAAAAGGATTAATAATGCAGGTTTAATTTTAGAGACTTCTTTGATCATATCTACCAAGGGTGCCAACAATTCTGATCACATCTGTACATACACATAAATGTAAAATAATAGTGATACCTGGAGAAGGGTTTGCTTTTCCTGCTGGATCCGAGTACAGTGGTCCCTGCAGTGCCCAGCTGAGCATTTTCCCGCAGCCAGTTTGCTGGGGGCAGCTTGAGGTCGGTCTTCTCTTGTAGTAATGCATAGGAGGAGGGCGGCGGAGCGGCTGAGTACTTCACTACCGCACGACTCTTCACTTCATTGTTGCCCAGACAAATCACCTAAAATCACAAATAATTTACATACAACAATCATCTCAATAGGACTGAACATCTTTGAACTTATGACTTTATGACATTCCAGAAATGCAAAGCAACATAAACACATGATTAGTGCAACAGGACAGTGAGAACTGCTGCAGTATGTGATGGGCATCTTACAGTCTCTTACAGTGTTACATTATTGTGTTACAGGGCTGCAGTGACTCTGGACACAAGCTATCAGACCTGTTTGTTGTCTTCAGATGCAGGGCTGCTCTGATCCTCCTCATGTCTGGGATCTGAGTCTGTCTTCTTATCCTGAGAGCTCATATTCACCACACTCATCCATCCAGAACCTCCACAAAACGACGAATTACACGAAGGTAACGTTTAAAACATACAATCGCTGCTTCTTTCACTCTGTAACTGATCATAAATCTGCTAAACTGACTACTGCAATTGGATCACACAGCAGACCATGTTGCTTTTTCATTCAATTTCTCGCGGTTTTATCTTAAATATCGATATGTGAGTGACATGCAGAAATCTGTCAGATTAATCGATAACTCTCAGACGACTAAAAAATAAAAAAATAAACACTGTTCTCTGAGGAAATTGAGTGTCTGTCACCTGGCAGCTTCTCACTGAGCACTCCAAACTTACTGTACCTCTCACCCGGAAGTACATGTGACGTCAGCCACGCCACTTTCTAGAAAAGAGTGGAAAAATGTAGAAATGCATTAAAAGTGTCACAGTGTTTTTGACTAAAATACTACATGCACTTTTAAACACATCAATATGAATATATTATATATTTAGGATATATGCGTTATATAATGTAGTAAATACTTGTTTATAGGTTTATTTTAGATTTTTATAACGTAGTTATATAAATCACTTACCGTAAAAAACGCATTTACAGTATTTTAAGCTAAAATAATTACTTTATGTTTTGTATTTATATGTTATTTTACGTTATATTTTACGTTATTATAATAATTCACGACATTTTTATATATTGAATGTGATTATTTAAAGGATTATATTACTATATATACATGCTAGCTATATATTGATCATCTAAATTTATATGATATAATAAATATAAATAGATTTGTAGTTATTACTATGTATATATAAATAGATAATACACAATTTTATGTATTATAAACTTTTTTATCATATTATAATATTATTTTAAACTTCAGTGTATTCACATACAGGTATTGCGTGTTTAAAATGCATATATTTATTGTGATCGTGTTTGATTGTTTTCAGTGCTCGGTTCTTTATGAATATCGTATGCGTTCCGTTGCCATGGTTACAAAATCACTGTTTGCTCTCGTTCACCTGAGTTCACCTGCTTTAGTCAGTAGTAATTTTAGTTATGTGTTTATTTTAAATTCATGCAGTGACAATGAGTAATGGAGGCAAGAGATACTTTAATAAGAAGAACAAGAGTGGAAACTGGGTAAGATAACCACACTTCTTCAACTAGCCTTTCCTATGAAAGCGTTTAGACTGAATTTTACGCTGCTCTCGCCTAGTACTTTCTTTCTTTCTTCTTCTAATTATTTGATTTATTTACCAATGTGCCTGCTCGCCTTTTCCAGCTTATTCACTCTGGTGTGTCACAGACTGGACAAACACGTGATCTGTGTACGAGCACAGGTTCAACGCTGGCTCATGGAGTTCCTCAAACCCTGATACAAGCAGAGGAGAGATATCCCAAAATATTCATCAATCCTGAAAAGGTTAGCTATTGCTATTAAAATAGAGTGATATTTTGCACTATAATATTAATAATTTACATGTATTTCATATTCAGATTATTGCTACAACTGCAAAATTACAGCGAGTGCTGGATAGTAGCTAATTATGTAATCTGGATTACGTAATCAAATAAAAATAATAATATTTAAAAATTAAATATTAGATTAAATATTAGGTTATTAAAATAATTTTCAATTATTTTAAAATACTCAATCAGACTACAGTTACTTTTTTATTCATTGCATGATTATGTCATGGCAGTAAGTTAATAATAATAATAAAACTATTTTTTTCTTTTTTAAATTTTCCTATGTGCTGCTAGCTATAATTACGTGGAAAATTGAGAGACCACATAGCATAAGCAAATAATATATGTCAATTTTTATTGATATATTTTTTAATTAATAATTATTTTTGAATAAAAAATAATAATATTTTAATTTAACTATTTATTTTAAAATATTATTAAATATTTAATTATTATTATTATTATGTTAAAATATTTTAAAATGATTAATGTAACATTTTTAAGATTTAATTAACTCTTAGCTTTTCAATTTATGAACCCCTGTATTCACAAACCCCAGTTCGGGAAACTATCATGTAATGTTATATAAGTAATCAAAAGGTCAGATTATATTACCTAATGTGTAATGTAATTGATTGCATCACTATTTTCATCATATAATTTGTATTCAGTATTGGACTACAATTAGATTACTTTTTTGTAGTCAATGGACTACAAAAAGTAATGGGTAGATACCTAGCATGTAGATTAGGCTACATGCTGGCTAGATTGCTTTTTTGTAGTCCACTAACTACAAAAAAAGTAGGCTATATCATCCAGCACTGGTTACAGATAGCAACTGGTTACAGATTCCATCCAGCACTGGTTACAGATAGATTTTTTTTACTGTACTGTAATCATTCTGATTCATCCTTATGAAGAAACATTGTCATGTTGAGGCTTTCTATGGCAGAAAACAATGGGCAGAGAATATCCAGTGTCAGCGCATGATAACCGCACAGCACTGCAGCACTCTATTGACATGTATGATCAGGTGAGCTCATCATTATGATGAACAGTGATTCTATTTATTATATCTTAAATCTTTATACCAATTTCCCTGTGTATGTGTTCAGGGTTTTGGCCGTAAGAAATGTCTCGATGAGCATCGCCAGCATAACTCTCATTTCTACCTGTGCCATTATGATGACGCCTTGAGACCGCTTAGCACAGCAAAGTGTGACCACTCAGCTTATGGAACTGACTTCCTGCCTAAACAGGAAACAGAGGACAGAGAAGACACACTGAGAAGACGCTTCCCCAGAGATCACTCAGCGACGTCTCAAATGAACGCTACGGCTCAGGCTGGGAAGAGTTTCATGTGGTTTGGGAGGGACGACTCTAACCAGAACACTCCACTAAGTGTACTAGCAGTCACCAACCTCTCATTAACCCCCTAAATAACACAGTCAGAGATGATCAGACTGCAATCAATGCTTGTGACACTAAGCATGATACTTTAGTGTCATTGTCTGCTTTAACCAGCAGAGGTCAGTGTCTTTTTTGTCTGTCTATGCTGCTCAATTGGCATCACTACTATAGCTTTGCAGGATCACAAATTCTGAAATCTGTTTCAGTCTTTCAGTCTGTAAAGAGTATCAGTGTTGAATGTGATATACTGTATAATAAGAAAAAATAAACATTTTCAGCTCAGTCTTATGAAAAAGAATGATTTATTAAAGCTTATTTATTGAGCGTATTGTATTTCTTATATCTATGAACTTTGTCTACCTACATGTATTAGAACAAACTCAGAAATAAATACAGAAATAACTGTGACAAGAATTTGATGAGTATGAAATGATGTTGACTTATTGACATATTGACTTTTTTCATATTTAGTTGAATCTTTGGCATACCAGCATAATATTTAATATTATAACCTATTTTAATATATATATATATATATGTGTGTGTGTGTGTGTGTGTGTGTGTGTGTTTCTTTATTATATTATATGAGCAATTATTAAAATTAAAAAAAAGTTATAATATTAAATATTATATTACTATTACTAGGGTTTCTTTTGCTTTTTTAGAGAAATCATTGAATTTTTAAAAATCATTTTACTTTACATTTAGTTAGTTATTTAGCAGACGCTTTTATCCAAAGCGACTTACTTTATCGAATCAAAGTTATTATCATGAACTAAAACCATACAATTTTTTCTTGAAATAAAATATATAAGCTTATATAAACTTAAACTTGTTTTATCTTAGGTAAAGGCAACATTTCTCTCTTTTTTTGTTGAACATGAAATATTAAAATAACTAAAGCTAAATAAATTAAAACCACAAATTAAAAATTAATAAAAACTATATTGTTTTTTTTATAATAAAAATGATATAAGTACACAATAAAACTAATAAAACTTTAAAAATAAGGTGAAAAAAAAACATATATAGTCTAATTAAAAATATTAACAAAAATATAATGTTGCATCAGTGAGAATAGTGAGAATCAGCGAGAATCACAAAATTTAATTGCCATTTAATGTGGCATTTTCCTCACCTGATGTGGTTCAAAGCGAGAAATGGGGATTTGTGGGGATGTAAGGGTAAAAAAAACTCAGCAGGGCAGTGTGACGTTTGGGCTAAAGCTCAGAATCCTGCCTTTGAAAGAGATTAAACAGTGAACAGAGTTACATTATCTCAGCTTCAAAGAGAGAGCGTAAGATTGTCATCTTACTCTAGCAGATGTTGCATTTGAAACGGCAGCTGTATCGCAGTCTGCACGCAGCTGGAAAAGAGCAGCGAGGAGAATCCTCTGTGCTTTCCAGATTTCCTTTAGCCACACGTCCAGATAGCAGGAACCCAGGGAGAGATACCGGGAGGAATCGCCGTCATTGTTTAGCCCACATTTTGAAATGCAATCCAAGAAATTGACATCTAGTAATTAAGCATTTATTTCTTTGATGGTAATGAAGTTTTGCACATTGCATTTCTTTCATAACCTATTCATGAAAGATAAGCATGTTGCCATGGTGATGGCACAGAGAATTCTCTTAACATTGTCTGTTCTCTTAATATTGTCTGACTTACTCTGGTGTTGGTTCAACTGATAGTCTTTGTTTTTTCAAATGCTAAACATTGATCTTAATGTTATTTGTCTCTGTGCTGACAGTTCATTGCAGTTCTCACTGTTGAAAGACATATTGAAAAATAAATTGCTGGACACAAGCTGATGGATTTGCTGAATGCAGAATAACCCGGTTGAGATCAAAGAACTGCATCTCATTGAGATTCGTCTTTTATTGTGCTGCACTTTAAAGGGCTCCGGCGCACCAACAAGCATTTGAGTTCTGTTAAAAATAAACTAAGTGCATTTTCTTTCACAACAGGAAAGTTTTCAGTAGATTGTTACACTTCCATTTAAACAAACATGTTAGGTTTCTATGGCAACTAATGTTTTAATGACAAGGATTTATGAAAGGATAGTCAGATGTCAAGGAACATTAGAACATTAGAATGCATTATGTGTTAATAGAGTAGATTAATCAGCATAAATCATTTCTGAATTAAGAGCCTTAACTTAAGGGCATTCCATCCTAGTCACTTCATTTCACTGGCCTCATTATAATTAATATTGCCAGATAATGAATTAATGAAACAGTCTGGCATGTTTTACATGAGAGGTCAAGACAAATCATTTAGCCCATACCGTTCTCCGCTGATGAAATAATTAATGCATCTTTACACTCTAATTAGCCTTTTTTTTTCCAGACAAGTAAACAAATGTTTCTTTGTAATGCACAAATGAATTCTGTCTGCAGTTACGTTTCGATACGCCTGTGATCTGCTGTCTAAACCCTACCTTTGATTATAATTCATAGGGCATAATTCGGTTATGTTTTCTCCTAGTCAAAAGCATCTTTTCCTTGACGCTGTTATTGTGAGATATCGCTCACTGTTGCCTCTCAGCTGCACATCCTTGTTTTTCAGCTTGGCCCTGTGATAACTCTGTCTAACCTTGAGAAATGGCTGCAGGAGACCCGGCACACAGAATAAACCTTCATTGTGATGAAATATTCATTCAAATGAGGTGGAGAGGGCTGCTGCATTAGAATAAGTCATTGTTAAAGATTGCTCACATCCGTACAGGCGTATAGCGCAACATTATGAATAGATCAGTCTGAGTGGTTGTTACAACACAGAAAAACTCAGTGTTTGGTGTCAGAAGTCAGTATTCAGTGCTGCACCGGTTCAATCAAGAGCTTCATTTTACAACCATTTGATCAAGCTACTCAATTGAAACATGTTCTTTTAGAATGAAAACACTGAGTTAAGCCAATAAAGTTAAAAAAGAAGCAATTTTTGAATGTTTTAATGAGAACCTAGCTAACAAAATAGCTTCTAAAAAGGTTTTGTTCTCTGAACATTCAAAATTGGAGCATTCCATTTTATCATTTTCCAAACATTACGGATTACTTTTGAATATTCAAGAATCATAAAAAAAGATTTGCGATATAGGCCTACGTGCTTCGAAGTCCCAATCCGAATCAAATGATTTACGAACCTGCTCCGAAGTTCCAATCTAAATCAAATGTTAGCCTAACCCTCTGGTCTTGTTTGGTCATTAGACCAGAAAATATGCAAATAAAATTTGTTCCTGAAACTGAGCTTTTCGCAACTCCAAATCATTTAAATCATTGTCGCAAAATGATTCATTGTTTCAGATTGAGACTTCAAAGCGTGTATCACGAAGCATTTGATTTAGATCAGAACTTCAGAGCGGGTTCGTGATTCGGGACTTCATATAATCATTTAATTTAGACACTTCGGAGTGGCTTCGTGAATCATTATACACATCGGAACTTCGGAGTGGGTTCAGGAATCAATCAGTTTGATTTAGACTGGAAGCCTGTACCATGAAGCCGGTTTAGCTGGCTAGCCAGCCAGGTAAGTTTCAGTTTAGTTTGCGCCAACTCTGGGTTTTAGGTACCATGAGAGTGGTTTGGCTTTTAATAGTGTTCATCGCCATAGTAATTTATGCTCCACAGCTAACCTGCTCCGGGGCAGGCTATGTTCTGGTTCTCAAACCGAAATTTGACCAATCAGCTTCAAGCAAAGTGACACATCTCTGACGCAATAAAGCCACTCCCCCAGTTTCTCTTAAGGACACTACATAGTAAAACATTTTTAAAGATAAAATCATCAGATTTTGAGATTTTCTATTATTTATATAATTATTATTCCCTTAATCCATTACACAAGCCAACTTAGTTTAATAGTCGGCTAATTATTAAGTTTTTATTTTAAATTAATATAAACATTTATAGATAGTATGCAATATAAATAAGTTTTAGAATCAATAGCTGTAAACATGACTAGATTTTTAAGTGTTTTTATACTTATAAATATGATCAACTCTATAAACTAACTTTACAACTTTTACTTGCACTTATATGGTAAGATGTTCTCTTTAAGTTTTCCTCTTTCATGGACAGATCGTTTCATCTTGCTGTGTAAATGTGTTTAAATTCTTCATATTGTTCAATCTTTTAATCTTTGATAGTGAATCGCACTGCCTCTCTCACGAGAAGTGAATCACAGTTTCAAGGCATGTGATTGGCTGCTCCTTACTGATGTCACACTTTCATGTGCACGCCTTCCATTAACTCAGGATCAAGCCTGAGTTGACAGAGAAAGTTGATGGTCAGCTTCATGGTACCAACAAAGCCGCATTAGACTGGTTTGGTTTTGTCAACTCAAAACTAATCCTGTAACCCTGAGTTTGTTCAGCCACTATCATGGTACAGGCCCCGGAAATTCGGAGCGCATACCACGAATCATTTCATTTAGTTGTGAACTTCGGAGCGAGTTCACATATCTTTTGATCCAGATCGAAACTTTGGAGCATGAATCGCAAATCATTTGATTCAGATTGCGACTAGAGTGGGGAGCACAATCTGATTCGGAGTTTTGAAAAGCTCTGTTTCAGGGACATACTTTTCTATTTAGGCTACTTTAACTTCTCAGGTAATATCAATGGTATGACTATTTCAGATGTGGCCGAAATTATATACATATATTTAATTGTTTGATCACAAATTACTGCTAGAGACAATTTAGTAGTCGTTGGATATTGGTAGGGACATGGTTCCCTACTAAATTCTACGCCTTTGTTTCACACTGTACTTTTTTCCTAAACCCTGTGTTAACGTGCTTATTTGCATATTTGCTGCATTGATTGGACGAAGGCAGCACGCGAACTGTTTACATAAAGGTTGTAGTACTGTGCTTCATCATATTATTTATTGGCAGCTGTACAATAAATTTTTCCTGATTGGACTTTTCGGTGGACTTAAGGTAAGATTAAAACTCCAATCAACGCATTTTCTGTCACCGTTTGACATTTTCCCTTCAAACGACTGTTTTTCCATAAATATGAGGTACGCGATTGGTCCTCTGTTGTTAAGCATGTAGCCATAACATTCTTCATAGTTTCACACTGCACAAGTTTAGCACCACAATGCTCTGGGTTTAAAAGTGGGTTTAGAATAACAATGATATTTCAAGTGGGATGATCTGTTGTATTAGGGCATATTTTAGGCCTCAGATGTTGTTTTAAATGAGTTACACGTGGTTAATGTTATTCCATATCGGTTTAAATATAATACTATTTTATATATATAAGTAGGCCTATGAATAGTGTTTTTCTACAGTTCGTAAATTAAGCATATTATACATTTAATGAACACCATACATGTATCCACCTGAGCTCATGTATATAGCTAATATGCCAGTAAGCAAAGTATTTGTTAATTTTATGTTAATCATGTTAGAAACTGCAAACTTGGTATATGACTGATGAGTGAAACCATAAAATCAACTGCTTCCTTCCCAGGGGACATGAGCATTACATATAATAATATGTTGTGAAGCTGAGTTTCTGTGAAAGTGTCATAGTTCTTGACAAGCAAATCAATATATATACTGGTACTGTAAAGCAAAGAGTCAAAGACTAACCTTAAGAGTAAAATGAATCTGAAATAAGCATTTTGTGCCCAGAGAGGCAGAATGTAAAAGTGCTGAATTTGGGGGAAATGTATATAAGGGGAGAAAAAGAGAGAGGAGAGGAAGTGAGGGATTTCTGAGGATGAATGTGTGTGTGTGTGTGTGTGTGCGTGCGTGTGTCTTACAAAAAATGTTTCTTGGAAAATTTAATATTTTCATACTTATTATGAGGTGCATTTGCAGCTGAGTCAAAAAAGACAATATTTTATAGAGAAGAGAGAAAGTCTGTAGATAAAACATGCATCAATAACACATGCACATTTTATTATCCAGCTTTGCTTCCATGTTTTTATTCAATATCACTGTATTTTATATTGTTCTTTTTATGCTGCATTTTTTTTGGCATGTCCTTACATATTTTTGAATTACATTATCTGCATTTGCACTACAGTATCTGCTGTACCACACACATATATATGATTTACTGTCAATATTTATTGTTAATTAGTGAAAGTGTTTGTATTTATTGTCTACTCAACCTGATGTCAATGTGGCTGTCTTGTAAAGATCTGTTATATGGTCTGACCTGAAGTGACAATAAACAACTTTGATTTTGAAATATTAATCTACCTCCAACCGAATGACGTGAAGAAAAGCAAAGCACTGACATACCTCTCACTGTTACCACAGTCAATTATGAATGATGAATATAATACAGAGGAAACACAAAATGCAGAAATATTTCAGATTCAGTACTATTTCTAGGTCACTGATCAGCTCTTTTCACTTAATTTCTTTTTCTCAGATATGAGCTGAAAAAATGTATTAAATTCAAATGAAAGAATTATCACTATAATCTCAGACTAAAATATATACATTAATATTCTCATCTAGTTTCACATATTGTTTCATAATTTTTAATTCATTTATAGTGAACAACCTAATTATTCAAATGAAATTGAACTGAATTCAAATCAAATTTGACATAACGGAAGACTAACAATGCGTTATAAAAAAAAATAGCTCTCATAAAAGTAACAAAAATCAACACCAGGGGTCAAATATGAGAGAATTTCGACTACTCTGCGATAGCAGTCAATGCTAGTGTTCCGCAGGCCTGCTGTGGTCAAACTGACCAGTGCAAACGCACTCGATGTGGGCGTGACCCCGCGCTAACCGCGCCGCCATTGGTCGGCTCAATGCAAAGCCCCGCCTCTTTCAAAAAGATAGAGAAAAAAAGAAAAGGAAAACAGAGACATCTCAATCCTTGCAACTGGGGAAAAGATGAAACGTAGTGCACCATAGTCTCCGAATCACCTCCTCTTTTTTTTTTAAACCCCGTAAACCACCCTCTTGCGCTCTGAACCAAACTGAGCCACATCTCTAAGTTATTTCAATCACCCAAAGCCAAACATCACAATCAGATATTCAGTTTTGGGACACGCTGGATTAAGTTTTATAGCATTTTAAAGGTGAGTCGTTAATCATGAACGCTTCTACGTTGTATTTGAGCAGCGGATTGTTTCTTAATGGATATATGAACCCGATATCTTCATACATACATAGGCGTTTGTCCAGGTAAGATATAAGATGCACTCGCCGGTTGTTGGTTTAAGGAACCGCGGCTGGTGTCGCGCGGTGTGTCCGTCCATGTGTGTGTTTATTCGCCTGCGACATGGAGGGGATGGGTGGGCTTTTCGCTCTGTGTTTCTAATATCCGAGGACATCTTGAGCCACTCAGCGACTGAAATAGTTGGAATGATTGTTACATTGGCTCTTTGATCCGTGGCTACATTGTGTCGGCTGATTCTTCTGGATTTGGTTACATTGTGTCCGTTAGATCAAGTGTTGCAACAATGTATAAAACAGCTTTAGTAAAACTCTGTTGACATGTTCCGTGTTTACTGATAGCATTAGCTTAATGTTCCATGTCTTTTAAGGGCACTATATGAGGAAATGTACAATTTGAGACAACGTGAATGTAATATTTAGTTGATAACTGTATGATCAGGTTGCTAAATAAGGTTTTGGCCAAGTCAACAACCCCTATTATGATGTAGTTTAAAAGTTTAGTCTGGTTGCTGAACTTATTACATACACGTTTTTGAAGATTTGTGATGTTTTTTGATGATTCCTTACAGATTTAAAACTAGATATTAAGAAGTGTGTGTGTGTGTGTGTGTGTGTGTGTGATGCCCCTTTGTCTGTGCTGGAGGAGAGGGGGTGTGTACAGATGTTCTCTACCAGGACATCTGCTGTTTCTAAGGGCTTTGTCAAGGGCCCTTTCAAGGAGGCGCCGGGGCCCGAAAGAAAATGTTACTTTTCCAAGCTTAACTCCGCAAACTATCAAATGCGATGCAATCATTGCTGGTTAATAGGATGCAATGCATGTGTTAATAATGCATAGTGTTACTCACAAGCAGTTATGTATTCTCAGTAGGTTGCATGTTTGGGTTTAACGACTGGAGACCTTGATTTCTAACACGTCCATTATGTTTCCCGCTGAGAATTCTCCCTCCCTCTCTCTTTCTCGCTCGCCCCAGAGCGCTAACACATCACACACTGAATCATAGTGTACATGGCAGCATATGAAGCAGGAAGACATTTATTAGAGTCAGACAGGAAAATGCAAAGGGCTTCTTTAATATTTATGGCATCCTGTTCTTCAGGTGTGTGGAGGGAATGTGTGCGTTCATTTATACGTTGCTTGGATCAGTGGTTCTCAAGTGGTTTTACACTGGATATCAAGTGGTGACCCAGCACAGATATGTTTCTTGAACAGAAACATCCTTAAATTCAAACTTTGAAATATAATAATATTCAATTTTAATAAGAAAAAGCAGAAAAGCGCTATATAAATGTAATGAATTATTAACTAACATTAATAATTGAAGTATTTACCTCAACAACCAGTAATTCAGCAGATTAAATGTAGTCTGATTAATATTTTCTCGTACATTTCATGGTTTTATTGTGACAGGTGAATTTGCCCCAAAATACTGTAGAGTTAGTCAAAAACAGAAGTATCTTCTCTTTCCTTTTAAAAGTTGTTAAGCCTGTTTGTTTTGTTGTCCTAATTATGCACAATTATATAGGTCATGACTTCACACTTGAGGGCCGCTGTGACCGCTGATTTGTGTTTTTCTGTTACAGGTACTTAAAATAAGTTCCTACTTTTAAACAACTTCATGCGTTGAATTTATGCTGCTTATATTAGGAAATGAAGCTTTGACTTCTGGTGGCTTCAAACTATGAAGAATTTATAGAAGAACAATGTTATAAGATGTATGTTTTCCAACAATAGACCTTCATGTGTGTTACATCTTTACAGTTAAAGTGTCATGCAACAGTTAGGGCTGTTTGTATGTTATGAAACTTATAAAGGACATGATTCATACACTCACGTGTGAATATCTGAACAATTTTAATAAAAATGCTTTTGATGGAATAATATACACATTCAGACGATGTGTTTTTGCTTGCATATATTGCCGTTTAAAAGTGTGGTGTCTGTAAATCTCTGTAATGTTTTTGAAAAAAGTATTTTGCTCACCAAGCTGTATTTATTTGATCAAAAATACAGTAAAACAGTAGTATTGGGAGTATTATTACCATTTAAAATTTTAATCTATTTTAAAATGTAATTTATTCCTGTGATTTATGATTTTTCGGCATAATTACTCCTGTCATCAGTGTCACATGATCCTTCAGAAATCATTCTAATATGAAACGTTTATTATCATTAATGATGAAAACAGTTCTTTGAATTGAAAGTTCAAAACAACAGCATTCATTTGAAATATATATATATTTTTGCATCAGTGTAAAAGTATTTCCTGTCACTTTTGATCAATTTAATACATCCTTCCTGAATAAAAGTATTAATAATAAAAATTCTTAGTGACCCTAGGTTTTGAACAGTGGTGTACTATATCTTGCATATTTGAAGGTAGAACATATGTTTAATTCATATTTTTCTTATGGGCTGCATTCATTGGCTTCGAAGTGTTGTGTTGTTTGATAGCGTTTATGCTGAGCTGTGTGTTTTCAGCCTGTAGCTTTGTCTTTTACATGTGAGCATGTGTTCTTTCCCAGAGGCAATGATAACACAATGAACATCCAGTGTAGCTCTTTTTACAGTTGTGTTGAGGCCGGGAATGTTGACATTCCTCCGTGAGCGGAGCACAGAAGTGAAATGTGTTTGTTTTTGAGCGAGTGGATGAGTGTAACGTGAATTTTAAAGAGCGACGCTCACTTGAGTGGTACAGAGAGGATGAATATTAATGATTTCTCCTCAGTTTAATACCTTGTTTAACACACACTAATATGGCCTCTTCTGCATATATTCTAGTGTAGCTTTCCGGTGATTTCTCAACAGTAGAGAACTGAAAGGATGTCTGACGGTGCCTGATAGGAAGGTAATTGGTATGAAATTGGAACATGGCATCAGCCTAGAGCTGCAGAATTCAACCTTTATTTCATTCGCTGCTCGTGTGAGTCTCAGGGATGTGTCTGGCTGTCAGTCAGAATGTGATGAGATTCAAGCTCAAATGTCTTGAAGAAAAGATTCATTCAATTCACTATATTCCACTAGATCCCCCTCTTTTTGATTAAAGTGTAAATTTATAAAGAGACTTTGATGAGTGGAAAACGTAATGGAATAATGCAGGAACTCTTCAGTTTTCTAGTCTCTGTTTTGAGTGGTTGTTGCTGTAGATGTCAGTGAACCTCTTTTGTTTTGTGTTGCCCAGTCAATAATGATCTCACACGCTTTCTCCTGCCAGACTCGGTTGTAAAGGAAACGCTACAGGCTTTGCTTCCTGTTGCATTCATACAGGCATGAGATCCTCCAAGTGCTTGACAAGGGTGGAAATCCTTAGTGTAAAATTCAAATCTACTGCTGCAGAATTTGATTTGCCTACAAAAAGAGAAATTGGTTTATTTAACACTGGTGCTTTTACTGTGTAACTAACATTAATTATAATTCTGTTTGTGATAAACCCATATAGACATATTGGCCAATACTGATAAAGATAAATCCATACTGATAAATCCATACTGTTTTTTTTCCCCCATAAAAAGCACATTCATTTCCTAAAGCTTCATCAGTGTTTTGATGCATGTGCTCAGATTTTCAATCACATTCGATCAATAATAGATGTCTGCACTGAAAATTAAAGCTAATTTCTGTTTCCAATACTGATTTGTTCAGACTATGATCTATCACCAATATATTGTACGACTAAATTGCTCTCATGGATCTTTTGACTTTTTTGAGCATTTTGAGCATCTCTGACAGATAAGGGCATAATAACCCCTCGTCCTCTCAGGCTAGAGCAGATGTCCTTTAAGTCAGTCTTCGGATGAGAGGAAAATGTCCAAAGTGTCTGAAATTGCTGATGAATGTTCAGTATTAATCCCCGAGCTGAAATCATTTTACGCTGTAGGAGGCGATGTGAGCAGTCTCTCCTCCGGGTTATTAAAGTTCGACTCCAAGAGCGAGAGTCAAAGCAGGGTCACTGAGTTCAGCGTGTTATGAAGGGGTCAGCGAGGCAAGGGGTCCCTTCATTGTGCTCAGACTGTGAGGGGTCGGGGCAAAGTGCTTAGCTCATTATAGCTGTGACTATCACAGATCAATACAGCCATCACAGAGGTATTTGTGGAGTCATAAATGCCGCTTCACTTGCTTTTGCTTGTTGCCATGTTTTGTTGTGTTTCTGTGACATGTGCGGAGGTTTCTGTCCTACATCGAGAGGAAGAAAGCGAGAGATATGACTGAGAAAGAAAGCGATGTGTTTGGAGATACAGATGTGTGGGAGCAAGATCAAGTGTGTGATTTCGCATGAGGAGGTTTCTGTCCCCGAGAGAGCTGCACAGGGGAACATTTTGTTGATGTTGCTCTTTTAAAGCTCAGAAGACTTAATTGAGCTCTCAGTTATTTTTCATTTAAAGCTGAACACTTGCATAAATGCAAAAACAATGACTTAGTTTTCCTGAGCACTTCTGTTGATTAGATGAGAAGTCTATCAGGGAAATTGAGATCTCTGACTTCTTGCTGCAGACTTCTTTGCTATCTTGGTGTATCAGTTTGAAAACTTGTTTGCATCTCTCTGAATATCTACTTGTGCAGGAAAAAAATAAATGAATAATAATAATTTTAAAAGATAAATAAAATAAATAAATAAAATTCTGTCCAGAATACATTTAAATATATGCCAAATATATTTTGGACCAGCACGGCCTAATGAAATCAATTTTTCAGAGTGATTATTATATTTGGTGTAAACCTTGTGCTAATGTGCTTTGAAGGCCCAAGAAAAAAAAAATGATATATGTATGTATGTATGTGTGTATATGTGTGTGTGTATATATATATGTATGTATATATGTGTGTATATATATATATATATATATATATATATATATATATATATACGCAGTATATACATACATACATATATACAGGTGTGCACATAAGTGGTTCGAAGGTCTGCATCCACGACCAAAATTAAAAATGCGCTGTGTAAATAAGTTCTGACAGCGCATTTGCGTACCGATATGGATGACAGCTGTTAATGCACAGTTACCATTTTAGATCGACAAACTGTACTGTATATGATTTCTATTCAAACTGAAAGCATAATCTAGGCTAGCCGCTGCCGTTTTCAAAGGAAAACTGTGACATTTCATTCGTTGACGCTCTTCAATCAGCGGTGCTAAACCCGGAAGCACATATACTCACTTTTTTTTTTTTTTCACAAAATATATCCATGTGAAAATATTTTGAAGTAGATTTTCTGAAATTATTTTCTGCCATATGGGAGATTACATTTGAAAAGTGGAAAGACATTTAAAAAATGTGAGACATTTAGGTCTTAAACAGAGTTTCTTTCATAGCTCAGGTGAATTCGTTGTCCTCCAAAAATGTTCTTTTAACAATTTCTCCATGTTGACTTAATACTCTCAGTTATGGTTTGCTGTTAAGTTTCATACTTACGGGAAAATTAAAGGTAGAGCCAAATGCGTTGACCACTAGTGTGATTAACATAGCTTAGAACATTTGATCTTGGAAGAATTTGTTTGAGAAATGTTCGTGTTCAGTGAGTTAATATTGAGATCTCTGGCTTTTGATTATAGACTTTGATATAGACAGTACTATATGTGACCCTGGACCACAAAACCAGTCATAAGAGTCAATTTTTTGAAATTGAGATTTATACATCATCTGAAAGCTGAATAAATAAACTTTCCATTGATGTATGGTTTGTTAGGATAGGACAGTATTTGGCTGAGATACAACTATTTGAAAATCTGGAATCTGAGGGAGCAAAAAAAAAAAATCTAAATATTGAGAAAATCGCCTTTAAAGTTGTCCAAATGTAGTTCTTAGCAATGCATATTACTAATCAAAAATGAAGTTTTGATATATTTACAATAGGAAATTTACAAAATATCTTCATGGAACATGATCTTTACTTAATATCCTAATGATTTTTGGCATAAAAGAAAAATCAATCATTTTGACCCATACAATGTATTTTTGGCTATTGCTACAAATATACCCCAGCGACTTAAGACTGCTTTTGTGCTCCAGGGTTACATATGGTCTAGGGGAGTGTAGGCTCTTTTTGCTAAGGAGAAAATAATTTAATTTGCATTCTAAACAAAAATGGTGCTGAGTAGCACTAAAAGTGGTTAATTGGCTTAGGGCAACCACTTTAAATGCTATATAGCTCTAATCTTTAAAGGTGCTGTACAGCACCTCTGTCAAATAGACTATAGTGCTGTAGAACCATAAGAGGAACCCCATTCTCCTCCTGAGATTTTAGATATGTTACTTCACACTCATATTTTTGCTATGCATGAGAATTTACTACAATGGCAAAAGTTGTTTTGAATGTCTTTTTTTATGCTTTTCTGTACTTTTTTCTTTACTGTGCCCTGGAATATTTCCTTATGGGGGGCTTTGAGGGCAACATGGTCGAGAACCACGTTTTCTTCAGGAAATACGCTGTATTTTAATATCGTTTTTGAATCCTTTCCCCAACTAGACTAAGACACAGTTAGACAACCTTTAAAGAACTATGGCTTAACAGGTTCTTTATACAGTAGCAGGGCTATACAGCACCTCGACCACCTCAAAGAACTGCTGAAGAACCAAAAAATTTTTGTGTGTAGAGGAAGCTGTTGAGATATTAAAGAGATAGAAAGTGAGATATATGAGTCAGACAGAAAGCGATTTGTTAGGAGATATAGACTAGCCAGTGTGGGAGCGAGGTCAAGCGTTCATGACGGTTTCAAAACTGTGGTGTCTGCAAAACAATGTTTAAAACAGTAGACATGGCGCTTTATCTTTTATCACGCTTGAACAGTGACACATTGTGAGTGTTCTCTCTGTTCTTCTAAACTCTTTCAGCGCCTCCTCAGATAACCTTCTAGCGTGTTTCGACACACTTTACTGAAGTTGATTTAAAACCTGTCTCCTCTGCGTTACAGGAAGTGAGACGGTCCTGCTGCTTTGATGAGCACTGGCATTTCTAAAGGTCTCTGGAAAAAACAGTTGTGATTGCTTGAAATTATTCAATGCCACAAATAAATATGCAGGAAATTATCTGCATATTTAAAATGCCACCTCAACAACGTGCTCCAGAGCTTTTAAAGACTGAAACATCTTGAGAGCGATCACAGAGGAGTTTGAAATTCACTGCTCAGTTTGGTCAGCATTTTTAGTTCAAGTGCTAAAAGAATAAATGGAAAAATCTGATAAAGAAAAGACCAGCTCATATTTCACCACAGAATCAAATAGGAGAAGAAAATGCATATTTTTAGGACCATTAGGTTTTTGTGACATTATTTTCATAACAATTGTGCACATTTTTCCAGCAGAAGTCATAATGAGAAATAATTCTCAGTTGAAATTCAGTGTAAATAAATTCAGTGCAACAAATATAGACTGATGTGACTTGAAATTGTAGTAACTACAAGTCTATATTTGGTTAGTTTGCAAATGCCTTTTATTCCCTAAAGATGACACTGTAATGTAGTGTGTTTTTTTTAAATAAAAAATGTATTGCTTTATTTTTTCATTTTCTTTTGGCTAAATTATTTGTTTGTTTGTTTGTTTGTCTATTAATTTATTTTAATTTATTTTTAATATTTATTTATTTGTATTCAGTTTATTTTTATTTTTATTTATTTATTTTTATTTATTTATATTCTTTTTATGTATTTTACTTTTAATTAGTGATGTCAAACGATTAATCACGATTAATTGCATCCAAAATAAAAGTTTTTGTTTTCGTAATATGTGTGTGTACTGTGTATATTTATGTATATATAAAAGCACACACATACAGTATATATTTTGAAAATATTTACATGTATTTACATGTATATATTTATATTCATATAATTTATATCATATATAAATATATTTATTATATAAACATAACTTTTCTTAAATATATACATGCATGTGTTTGTATTTATATATACATAATAAATATACACAGTACACACACTTATATTATGTGTATAAAAACTTATTTTGAATGTGATTAATCGTGATTAATTGTTTGACAGCACTATCTTTAATATATTAATTAATTGTTTATTTTTATTTGATTTTATTATTTATTTAGCCATCTATTTTTATTTGTAATTTATTTATTTTTATTGTCTATCTATCGATCTGTCTATCAGCTAGCTAGCTACTTTATTTATTTGTGTTTTTATTTTTTTTATTTGTTTGCTTTCTTTCTTTTAGGCTGAAATATGGCCTGAGTATCACAGTTTTCATGTGATTGAAAAGTGAGTGAAAGAGTTTGACACTGAGAGAGTGGAGTATCAAAGCGATGTTTAATGAAAACATTCCCTTAACAGCTCGGTTTTGCATAACGATCAATGAATATTAAGATGAAGTGAGGTCAGTGTAAATGTGTCTATTGTGCAGGATAAACATGAGGAACGAAACACGCAAACATCAATCCCAGAGAGTGCTGCGGCTGTCATAACACACACACACACACACACACATATACAGGTGCAGCTGAATCAAAGCAGCAGGTTTGTGAATGGAGCAGATGTAATTCATGCTTTGTGTGAAGGAGTGCTTTTAGAAACACAAGTCTTTGAAGTGGATACAGCTGACGTCTTTGTGCCTCTGAAACGTGTTTTCTCTTCGAGTGCTGCATGAACCACCGCAAGATTTACAGACTATACAAACTATAAGCACTTATTATGACCTGTGCAGCTCTTTAGATCAGTCTTGTTGGTTAATTAAATAAACAGAATAACATAAAACAGTCTTTCTGCTAATATTCATCGAGCTAATCGTCTAAATATATACTGTCTGAGTTCGCTTTTATTTGGGTTGTAAGATTTTGCTCAGCGTTTCTATGGCAGGTTTGTGCAGTTCTTCCCTCTGACCTTAAACACAACAGTACAGGTCACAGGAAGTGATGGTTGCCTTGGTGACAGAGGATGACCTTGGTTATTAGAGCATTTATATAGATGACTATTATTAGAGCATTTTGTCTCTTTCTGTATGGAACAATATTATGATTGTATATTGTATCTACTGTAGTTAGCTTTAAAATTAAATTTACAATAGTTTATTTCATGTTTTTGATACAATGAAATGGCATATTACAATTATTTAAAAAAAAAATCAAATTAGTTAAAAAATTTCAGGCAAGTAATTTTCATGTTTTTGAAAGATGTGTGTTATGAACACATAGGCTGCATTTATTTGTTTAGTAAAAACAGTAAAATTGTGAAATAATATTACAATTTAAAATATCTGTTTTCTATTTGAATATATTTTAAAATGTAATTTATTCCTGTGATGCAAAGCTGAATTTTCAGCATCATTACTCCAGTCTTCAGTGTCACATGATCCTTCAGAAATCATTCTAATATGCTGATTTACTGCTCAAGAAACGTTTCTTATTATTATCAGTCTTAAAAAAAAGTTGTGCTGCTCAATATTTTTGGAATTTTTTTTTTTTTTTTTTTTCAAAATTCTTTGGTGAATAGAAAGTTAAAAACAACAGCATTTATTTAAAAATAAAAATAAATGTATTTACTGTCACTTTTGATTGATTTAATCCATCCTTGATTAATAACAGTATTAATTTAAATAATAAAAAAAAATCTTTCTAACCCAAGACTTTTGAAAGTAGTTTATGGTATTTCAAGAGAATACCATGTGAATAAATTAATCATGTCCATTAAAATAGGACATTTGTTAAGTTATTAGTATTATTATTATTTTTTGTTTTGGAACATTTTTATGTGTAGAATTACTAAATAATATATTTCTTTGTATTAGTGGTGTTTAAGTCTAGCAACTATTGCTCATATGATCTGAGCCATAAATACTTGATGGTGGGCCTTTTGACTCAGTAAATAACCACCTAGCAACAAGAGGAACACCCTAGCAACCACCTAAAAATGACCTGGAAACCACCTTAGCATCATAACACCACTCATATTTCCTTGAAGGGACTTACCCTCATGTTTTTCCAAACCTGTATGTATTTCTTCCTTCTGTTGAATGCAAAAGAAGATATCTTAAAGAATATCAGTAACCAAACAGTTTCTGGTAGCTGTTGACATTCGTAGTATAAAAAAAAAATACTCTGAAAGTCAGTGGCTACAAATGATGACATGATTTTCTTTTTTGGGTGAACTATCCCTTTAAATATGAGTGGTAAGTATAAAGTCTAACCATTGCATTTCCCCTCCAGATGCCTCATGAGACGCAGGAATAGTTTTAGTCTTTTTTGCCATCAGCGATCATTATTTTGACAGTGTTTTAGGTCGAGTGAGTTCATCGTCAGAGTCGCTGTGCTCTAAAACTCTAAGGTTTCTTGTGACAGAGTGCCATATTAAACTGTGTGTGTGTGTGTGTGTGTGTGTGTGTTAAGCTGTTAGACTCTAATAAGCTGCCAAAGCAGGAGGTGTTAAAGAGCTGGAGAGAGAGGAGGACTCGCTTTCACCTCCTCCTGTGACTCAAACGCCAATGTCTGCATATTCACGCTCGGGCTATTGTTGCTGCCTCACAGGTCAGATCTTTCAGATTACCCAGCATTCAGCTGGAAAAACTGAGTCTTTGCTGACCCTTTGACCCACATTGGCTTGGAGAACAGATTGTGTGTGTGAATGTGTTTGTGCGCAAAAAAACAAACAAAAAAAACAATCAAGGCCAAGGTGATGCAATGAATGCTGCAGAAATTGCTTGTGCGTTTACTGTGGTCATTGAAAGACAGATCGGGAGAAGATGGAAAGGGAGGAAGTGCTCAAAAGGATGAGGACTGGGAAATGCAGGATGCCTTTTTTTAATTGAAAATGATCTGTTATGAAAGAGCCTTTATAAAACGATCCATCATGCAATTTTTTCATGGTTCTCTCCTGTCTGGAGGGTCGATATTTGTCCTTCAGCAGGATGGTTGAAATTGAGTCGTGTTTTTGTAGGATGGCTGTGTGTGTGTGTGTGTGGCGTGTGCTCTGATCAGTTTCAGGTTGAGTGAGAGGGCACCGGTTCTTAAATCGCTGAAGCGAGATGTGTCTCGGTGAGTTGGTCTCAGCGTGGGACTGGAAGTCTGTTTGTGTCTCTTTCTCAGCTCAGAATCTGACCGAGGGAGACTGCTCAGCTTTGCGCAGACGCTTTCTGATTTAAAAACCCTTTTTTTTTTTAAACCTCAAAGGGCCAAAAAAGCACACAAAAAAATGCCGGTTTGAAGTTACAGACTCTAGTCAGAATTAAATACAGCATGAAAATTGACCTAATTTCTGTGCATGATTCATCTAAAGAAAACTTAAAATTATATTCATTTCTCTAGTTAACTTTTCTGCTGATGTATCCAAGGTCTTTTAATAAATTTGTTTTACTCCAGTATTTTTAGTGTTGTTTGCACTTGCAAAACTTGTGTTGTTTGGCTTTAGTCTAGGCTGTTATGGTTGCTTGCCAAGGCATTTTGAGCTAGTTTCTACTATTGCTTATTAAAAACACACAAGTCAAAAGTCATCACTTCATACTTAAACTAAAGTTTGGGATCAGTAAGATGTTTATATATTGTTTTTAAAGAAATTTAAAATTTTTATTCAGCAAGGATGCATTAAATTGTTCAAAAGTGACAGTAAAGACATTTATAATTATTAGAATGATTTCTGAAGGATCATGTGACACTGAAGACTGGAGTAATGATGCTGAAAATTTAGCTTTGCATCACAGGAATAAATTACATTTTAAAATATATTTAAATAGAAAACTGTTATTTAAATTCTAATAACATTTCACAATATTGCTATTTTTACAGGATTTTTGATCAAATAAATGCAGCTTTAGTGAGCATAAGATACAAAATCTTACCAACCCCAAACTTTTAATGGAGGTGTACATAAAAGTTTAAAAATCCATAGCCATAAGTATGAGTACATTTGTAAACTTGCTTGAATATTTCTTGAATATTTGCTTGAATTTTTTTGAAGTATCACTGATGCAGTTTTATGTTCTCTTTAAGGCTATCAAAGACTTTCATAAAAATAGTGGTTTATCTATTTGTTGTTTCTCCAGCCTAATGAATGCTTGAAGCTCATTCTTATTTGTATAGTATCATGGCTCCCTCTAGTGGCTAAAATCATGTCATTTTGTCAGTTGTCTTCTGGTTTCATCTTGACTGTGTTTTTCTGTGCAGGTGTAAGGTGGCGTTATGCCCACTGGAGGATTCTGGGAGCTGTAGTTTCCTGTTGCTAAGCTCAGTGAACAGCAGAGGAGGAGAACAGAGCTGCCATGGCTTTGATTGACAAACACAAGGTCAAACGACAAAGACTTGACAAAATCTGCGAGGGTAAGAAATCTCACAAAGTACTGTGGCGATACCATGGTGCAGTGATGGTATCAGACGGTGATACATAATCATACATATAAATGCTATTTTACATGTCTATATGTCCAGTAGACTTCAAGGAACATGTAACTTTTTGGGGTTTTTCTTTATGCAGTTCATAAGTCTCTTCTGCTCACCAAGGCTGCATTTATTTGATCAAAAATATTTGTGAAATATTTTTGCAATTTATAATAACTGTGTTCTATTTGAATATATTTTAAAATGTAATTTATTTCTGTGTGTGATTCAAAGCTTAGTATTCAGCGTCGTTACTCCAGTCTTCATTGTCACATGATCCTTCAGAAATCATTCTAATATGCTAATTTGGTGCTCGAAACACCGTGACTAGAAAGTTCAAAAGAACAGAATTTTTTGAAATGGAAATGATGAATATGTTTACTGTCACTTTTGATCTATTTAACGCGTCCCCGCCAAATAAAATTATACCAAACCATGATATTAACATTTTCCAAAGAAACTATGGTAATTCTGTAGTATTTTTTTCTTTTGTACTTTTTATGGTGCGTGTTATTTCTAAGCCCTACACAACTTGAAGGACTTTAATTATTTGTCAAAAGCTGGAATATATATATATATATATATATATATATATATATATATTTGAGTGTTTGCGTGTGGGCATGTGTGATAAATGATGTCATCTCGGGTTTCCTGAGAAAGTTTTTCCAGCTTCCCAAAATGTTCTTATTGGTCCCATTTGAGAGTCATCAGAGGCAGATTAAAAAACCAAAGGAATAACTAGTGAAACTAAATGCACATTTACTCCGAAACACATGCTGAACGTTCACCAAAGTTGACATCAGTCATGATGATGCAATGTTCCTCTAATGGAGCAGGAACTTAAATGACTGTTTAAACCCCATATCGCATATACATCGACGCGCACATACATGCAATCAATCTGTAATCCCCGAACGCTGGGAAAGTTTTCCATCCTTTCCACGGAAAAACCACGGTTTGGCATCTCTCCGCCGCCTGATATTATAAGCGTATAAAAGTTTGCATTTGGCTCCTGGACCCCCTCGCTGGGACTCCTGAATGCGGTTGATCTGGCAGCCTTGCGTTTTCTTCCTCGCACATCAATTAGGCCCACGGTCAGGAAACCGAGGAGGGGAAATGTGCCTCTGGGGATGTTGTAAACTACACTGTGTACAAAGAGGAAGGGCCAGAGAGTCATTGGTTTTTTGGTCTGACAGGGTGTAGTTTTCAGATGTGAGATGGACTCCACTGACCGCTGAAATGTTGCTCTACAGCTTTATATGTTTATTTGCTTTATGTTATGGTCATTTTTTTTCGTAGGTCTCTGATGTGTTAAAGTCAGCATGACATGCATGATTCTGGTCTTACTGTTGCTGAATCATCTGTGCAGATTATTCCAAAGAAAAATACTTTGCTTTTGTGATCGTTAATCAAAACATGCTCTTCTTCTGAAACTAATTTCTTTGCCTTTTGACGTCATTGGATAACGTTAACCAATAGTCAGATAGCTATTTAGACAGTGTTTTAGTAAACTTGTAATCAGTCTGTCTCCATTCTGGTATGGAACGGCCCTTTTTGAAACTGATTTGACTCATCCCACATTTTTTTCTTCTTGAATAATACTTTTTCACTTGGCAATACATCATATTGTGGGGAAGTGAAACGAGTTTGTGAATAGCCATGCTTTAAAAAATGTGTATTGTTTAATGTGTATTGCGTTGCATTTTTTCAAAGTAGTTGAGGGACGAGTTGGAATAGTTTTCTGTGGTGATCAACATTATGCCTCCAATGCTTTTGACTGAACTTGAACTTGTATCAAACCTGCAACATTGTTGTCCTTGTTTCATTCAAAGAGAAATTTCATGCATGCTTGCATTAGAAAATAAAGCTATTTGGATTGAATGTAGAATTTATTTATTTATTTTCCTAATAAAAATGTGATTTGTTTTATTTTTTTAAATAGTTGTGATTTTTTTTTTAATACATCAATATTAATAATAATAAATATTATTTTGTTACTTATTTATTGTATTAAATAAAATAAGGTTTATTACCATGACAATATTTCACTGTAAAAATAGTATTTAAGAACAATATTATTATTATTATTTTTATTTTATAGTGAAATATTACAAAAGTAATGATTCTTATTTAATAATACAATGAAGTAATATGAATTATTATTATTTATTTTACAGTACAACTATAACATAACAATACTAATATTTATAAGTCTGTATTTCTTCATTTTCAATTGTTAAACCATCAAGCTTTTATTTTGAACACAGTGCTGCACTATACAACACGTAGTGCATATATATATTAAATTAAACCACAGCTTCTGTGATTTAGAAATTGCACTAAGCCATGCTTGACAGACATGACCAGAAGTGTCTCAAAAGAGACGTTTAAACAATGATTGTAATTTATTGGAAGATCAATAAGTTCCTCTAGGAAGTGTTTCATTGAGGGATTTTTAGCTATTGTGCTGTGGCGTCCCCTATCACAGAAGTTAAATAGTGCTTCCAAGTAGTGCAAGTGTGTGACACATTAACCGCCAGGTAAAGTTTCAAAGAGATAGTTCAAGTCTGAAAGATCAGGTGTCAGAAACTCGAGTCGTAGTCATATTCCCTACAGTTCCAGCACAAAGCCTGCAGTCATCACATCTGCAGCTGCTGGCTTGTTAAACGCATGACTCGTTTTCCCAGAGTTGGAAAAGCCGAGTTCTTCAGTATACCTCCTATAACGAAGAAATGTCAAGTCTCCCTCTTTCCTTTTTAAAAAAGAGCCTTATTACAGCACCGCGATGGGACTCCCCAAGGGAATTCTGCTGGCAGAGGAGAAACCAGCAGAAAAGAAGAAATAGAGAAGAGAAATGAGGAAGTTAAGTTGTGAATGCGTTATAGTGAGATGTCTGAATAGAGAGCTGTCAGTTGCATTGCTGTGCAGAGGCTGCCTAAGAAAAATCTATTAAATGGTGTAAAGTCAGAGAGCTCTTCTGTATAGCTGTTCAATAGTAGAACGGTTGCTTGAGTGGTTATAAATTGGACTGCACTGTTTTTCCCGAATGAATATTGTAGCTATATGTGTGCCTCAACCAAGGTTCCTGTGCTTCTGAGAAGAAAAGAGACAAGGCTCGTCACAAAATGTTAATTGTATTTGCGGCTCTTGTGATTATAATGGAAGATTAGGGTATTCAGATTATTATAGCAGATGACAAGTAAATGTTTAATACCCTTGCTGGAAAAACAGGTCAAGCTGGTTTTCTGGAACAGAGTAACTGGGTTGTTTTTGTACCAATGAGGTCTATCAGACACAACCAGCTTGACCCAGATGGTCTACCAGCTCAAACTTAGATCAACGAGCTGGTCATCCCGTTTATCAACCATCTAGACCATCTTAGACCAGTTATTATTAACTAAAACTATTAAAAATGTTTTCATTATATTGACATAATAAGCAACTAGTTAATAGTGAGAATTTGTCCCTAAACTAAAGTGTTACCAAATAAAATATGAATATGAGAAATGTGATTTTTTTTTTTTTTTTTTTTTTTTTTAATTAAAATAAAAAAAAAAACAAATGTAGACATGTTGCCTTGGCAATTAACTGGAATAAAAAAAGTTAGAATTTCTGAAACTAAAACGAAAATAAATTAAAGCTAAATTAAAAAATGATGAAAGCATGTAACAAAATTACTAAAACTTAAATTTAATTGAAAAAATAAGAATAAAAGAATTCAAAATAATAAATAATATTATAATAGTGTGTAAATAATAACACAGTAATGCTGTCTTAGACCAGCTTAAATCATTTTGTACACATTTCTTTTAATCCATTCCAGAGTGAGTTGTTCTTTTCGAAACAAAATGAGAACATTTTTGATAAATTGGCAGTTTATAAGCAACTTTAATATATAAAAACACACACAGTATGTACAGCATTAGGAACTCCCAGCTGAACAAGAAAGTGAGTAAATTAGTTGAAGTAATGTTTCATTTCACCGCATTCTGCTTTTAATCACTTCATATCCTTTTTTTATGAATTTGCTTCCCTCAAAGAGCTCTCGTATTAGTAGTCATGTATAAAATTGCTTACACATGTATTCCCAGATAGGCAGAGAAGCTTGTTGAAGCCAAACGTCTCACAGGGTTTTGTATTAGATTAGTCGCAGTCTCTCGGACACAAAGGATTTATGAAAATTCTCTCTCTTTTCCTTTGTTTCTGTCTCTCAGTCTTTCTCTCTTTTGTTCCTTAAAGTTCTGCGGAAGGATAACTAAAGACAGTGTTGCCATGATACTGCTCTCCTTGATTTTTCCGTTGTGATGCAACTGTATTGATCCGTATTGTTTTTCTTTTTGGTAATTGTGTAGCAGTCGTTAAAGAATCCAATATAATCCTCACTGTGTCTGTAAGCGAAAGTCACAAAAAGAAAGAAAAGACTCTTCCAGAGACATTTGATTTCATTTGGCTCTCTCTTGCTCTGTGGCAAAACCTAGTGAACTATAGTAAGGCATCAGTGACATGCTCCAAAAGGTAGGCAGCATAATTATAAGGGAGCTTGACATGTAGCATACACAGAGAAGTCAATCCCAGCATGAAGTGCGCTTATGAGGTGAGAGAATTGTTGATTATGAAAATAATTATTTTCTCTGTTGCTGAAAATCGTTGACAAAAATAGTGCATTCTAAAATAATGTGTTTTTGTGTGTCACTGGCTCAGCAACAAGTTAACTCTACTGGCATTAGTTCTTAGGTTTGAATCTCCAGTGTCGATTGCTTTTTGTGTGACATGCCTGTGAAGAGAGTACAATTAGGTCACTTATGACAAGGAAACTATATTGGGGGTCGTTTGCAATCTGGGATTGCTAATGCATTCAGGTGTTGTTGATTCTGAACAACAGGCTTAAAGCCAAAATGAAATTCCTGCTATATCTGTATTACAGGCATCAAACAGTGTTTCATAAAAGTCAAAGGATCAAAACAAAGCAAAGTGCTGGAAAGTCACTTTAAACTTTGCAAAGCTTTAGATGGTATCAAAATGCAGAATGTATCACAATGACAGTGGATAGTCAAAGAATATGCCCTATTAATTTTATCCTCACAAGTCTCTTTCTCTCCCTCCTCTCAATCTCTCTCTCTCTCTCTCTCTCTCTCTCTCTCTCTCTCTCTCTCTCTCTCTGGTGTTTGTGGGGATCAGAAAGGATTTGGGTGGAGTGTTTCAGTGGCAGGTGGACAAAATCTGTTCACAACAAAAAGCTTTTCCTAAACTGAGAACTCAAGATTCAACTGTTAACATTCATATTGCTGGAATGTTTTTCATGCAACACATATTTGCAAGCCTTTAGATATTGTAGTATTATTTGATGTCCCAGATTTCGCCTTTCACCCCCTGTGGGGTTTATAATGCTTATCTTAATAACATAGCCATGCTTTCTCAGTGAGGAATAGCAAAACATGGGGTGATGGCTTCTTTGTTTAGAATGAATGTCTAAAAAAAACTATATTGGTATATTCAAGGGATTGTTCAGGTGAAAATGAAAATTCTGTCATAATTTACTCACCCTCTTGTCTTCCCAAACCTGTATGAATTTCTTTCTTAAAGAACGTTGGGGTCCAAATAACATTGGACAACATTGATTTTAATTATATGGACAGAAATCCACTAAGGCGTTTTTAAAAAATATCTAAAAAAAAAGTCAGGTTTAGAACGATGTTAGTAAATGTTGACAGTGTCCCTTTAAAAGGTAACAAAGAATTTTTGTGTTGTTCTGATGTTTCTAAGAAATTACAGTGTCCTTATGTAATTTCACTAAAAGTGGTATCGCAATTTGCTTCAGATCTAATTGGTTTTGTAATGAAGCTGTAATCCATAAGCTTCCAGAAGCTTTGTGACCTCATTGTTAGTGTGCTGTGAAGGGTGTTTGGAGGCAGTGGTTCATATAGCTGCACTGGTGTCGACTCGGGTCATAACGCAATAGATGAGCGGTGATGCTGGATCTCTGCATTTGCGTAGCTCTGCAGGCATTGCTGGCCCATCATAGGATTATTGTTCAATCAGGATTTGACGTTTCCTGACAGTGCTACACGATTCTGCCCTGCTGCATTAGATCTGTATTAGTTTCACTGGCCCGCCCCACTGGCCCATCTCTTGGAGTCCAGCAAAGACTGCCTGCTTAATGCCAGCTGGCCAGGCTTTTGAAAGAAGCACAGACCACCTCAACCGTTGGCAACAGGTAAGCGTGTCCATGGCAGCACGTGTTCCTGTCCAAAGGGATTTCATTGTATTCATTATCATCAGGGACACATTTTGTGTGCGTTTGGATGTGACGTCACAAGGGTGAAGAGTGGATTTAAGCTGGCTTTATTTGGTCTGTAATCCCTCATAGCAATCTGAACGAGAAAAATGTTCGGAGTTGGAGCGGATCAGCTTCGCTGGATTATCACAAGCCCCTGCCTCCCCCACACCAACCCTCCCCTTGTTAAAATTTTCCTTCCTGTCTCTGTTTTCTCTCTTTTTCTTTCCCTCTGTCTGTTCACGCTTGTCGCTTTGCATTGCCAGAATGGAGTAGTCAGGCAGGCTTCAACTACCAATGTTATTTGTGAGAGTGCTTGGTGTCCTCTTTCCTGCTTCCATCACCACCAGCAGTATTCCCCAGATTAATTATTCACCGATCGCCAAGCAAGAGGAGCCATTTGATAGCCAGACCTTGCCACTGTGATAGAGACGGGAGACAGAAATTACAACTGGACCTCAGGTGAAAAGCGATACTTCTGTTTTATTTTTATTTTTTTTCCCTCTTTCCTTGCACCATTGACATCATCCTGCAACTAGAAACTTAAAGGAAAACCTTTCTAATTTTTCTTCCCTGTGAGTAAGGTATATCTCTTCCTCATGTTGATCTCCAGTAAGCAGTTGCCGATCGGCCGCTCCCAGAGCTGGGACACGCTGGGTGGGAATGAGGGTCATTGGGAGCGCAGTGACAGTGTTTACGAGCAGCAGGCCCGGATGGCTGGTCGACGCAACTCGCTGAGCTACGGAGCGGATGCGGGAGGGGGATGGTATGAGCCACCGCCTGGAGTGCGTCCCCCTGACCTGGATTTGAAACGGGAGCAAGACTCCTACCAGGAATCTCTTTACAATCAGGGATATTTGGATCGTCCGGACCCCCGTAACATAAGAAAGAGCTCCGTTCCTGAGTTGAACAGCCATTACGACCGGCCACCCATGGCTCACCGTGGTTCCCTGCCACCCCACGACTACTATCAGCAAGACTCAGGCATGCCACCACGACCAACCGAGGGTTTTTATCGTGGAGAGCAACCTCATTCTCTTAATAGGTCATCTTCACATTATGGAATGATGGCTGGTCCTCGGCAACTGTGGGAACAGAGCTCAGGAGGTCGCCCTGGTTCTGCTGCCCCAACACCTGGCATGCCTCCTCCCCCACCTCCAACTGCTCATGACATGGGTCGTATTTACAGAGAACCATCCCTGCCTGGACCCCCACCTGCTACTCCTGGCACCAAAATGATGCAGGATGGGCAGCGGATTCCAAGTCGTGCACCATCTCCAGCTCGTTATATAATGGAGCCAAATTCTCCCCGTTATGGTGCTGAGCCACCTGCCTCTCTAACTAGCCATTCAGTCTACAGTGATGTTAACGGAAGGCCGATTGATCCTCATCAGCCAACCGCCACCTGCCTGGTGGTTGATCCAGTCGCTCAAGGAATGGATGGAACTGCCCGAGGTATGGTCATGCATCCAGAAAACCCCTCACCATACACCATACAACAGCAACAGCAAGCCCAACAACAGGCTCAACAAGCAGCACAGCAACAAATGCAACAGCAAATACAGCAACAGCAAATGCAGCAAGTTCAACCAGTCCAGCAAATGCAGCAAGCTCAGCCAGTGCAACAAATGCAGCAAGGTCAGCCAGTGCAACAAATGCAGCAAGTTCAGCCAGTGCAACAAATGCAGCAAATTCAGCCAGTTCAACAAATGCAGCCCATTCAGCCAGTGCAGCAAGTTCAGCAGGTACCACAGGTTCAGCCAGTGCACCAAGTTCCACATGTGCAACCCGTGCCAGCCCCGAATCCTGTCTATACTCCAGCTCCCCCTATAGCCGCTGCCCCAGTAAACACTCCAAGTGTGGTCACTATTCCTGCTCCGTTACCTCAAATTCCTGCTCAGCCTCTTACTGCTCCTCCTCCTCCCACTGTTCCTCAGACCCCAGTGGCTCCTGTAGACCCTAGAAAAAGTGCGGACCCTGAGTTTCTGGCATTGCTGCAAAAAGAGGGCCTCTCAGAAAGCACCATCACCTCTCTACTGCAGCAGGGCTTTGACTCCATTGCAATGCTGGCTGTTATGGAGGAAAATGATGTGCGTTCAGTGGCTCCAAACTTGGGACAAGCTCGGGTTCTGTCACGTGTTGTGCTTGGTTGCAAGCGACCACCTGAATTCCTTCCTGCTACCCCCCTGCACCCCAGTGCTCCGGTCCGTGGCAGATCCAACAGCTTTAGCCATCGCAGTGACATTTATGTGCACCAACCACCACCCTTGACTCCGGGCATGGAGTCCCAGTATATGCAGCCACCCTCTACCCCCATGCAGACTATATCTCCAAGGATGGGTGAAGGTTATAGTCGGAGACCCAGCAGTGCTCCCTCCCAGCAGCTTCTTGAGACCAGTGGGTATCCTGGAGCCAGGTCTGCAGGAGTATACAGCGGTGCTGTGGTTCCAGTCCAGCCTCGCCCATTGTCAGGCTACAATCCTCATGCTGGCTTGCCCATGCCACCTATGACTGCAATGTCCCAACAGGTAGCCATTCCATCACATCTACCAGGAATACCACCACAAATGGCAGCTTTGCCAGCCCCAATCCATGCAATGCCACAGCCATTGTCAGCAGTTCCCCAACCAATGACTGTGCCTGTTTTGGCGCCACAGCAGGCTCCGAAGGCATACACCACCAACTATACTGTACCAATGGAGTTGATGAAGAGGGATCGGAGCTTGGCTACAATGTCACCCATGCCTAGTCCCCATGTAAGTCCACAAATAATGCGCAAGGCTGGAGTGTCCTCAGACAGAGCCCTAGTACCCGTTGGTGGTGCCGTCCAAGGCCAAAATGTGAGTCTGGCTAATCAGAAGCTCAGCCGGCGTACTGGACCTCCGGTCATTGTCTCCACTATGGCATCGCCAGACACAAGTAAATCAAAGCCCTCTTCCATTGCCTTCTTCATGTTCTCCTTTTTTCCTCTCCTCCACCCCCTCCAGTGCTTCAGCTCCTAACTGTCTGTGTCAGAGTGAGCGTGTGTGAATCATACAGTTGTAGGTTAATTGATTCAAGTTATATTTCTCCCTTTGAACTTCACTTTTAAGAAATGCTACACAGAGAAACCTTCTTTGAAGAATAAACAATTGTGTTTGTTGTTGAAATAGTAATGAACTGAGTTACTAATGATGTTCCTACATGTTTTCATACCAAGGCTCAGCTTATTTTGTTAAAGATTATCAAAGCTTATGGAACTAGTTTGTTTTGTGATGGATCAAATTCAGCTTTCTTTTGTACATGAAGGCTTAGCGAAGATGAATTCATTTAGTATGTCATAATTCATCATCTTTTTATACCTTGTCATTGCATAATTACATATCACTAAATATTGAATTTTTGTAGTCTAGTACAAGCTCAATTTAAAAAGTATGGTAAATTGTGCTAGAATGCACAAGCATGTTTTCATTATGTTGCCTTGTGGTTCAGTGGCCTGTTATGTTATTAGTCAGTCACATTTTTGCAGTATTAGTCGTTATCAGCTCAGGGTGTCACTGACTTAGATTGTATTTTATTTTGGCTTGGTATTCTGTATTACATTGCTTTTATGTATGTTCTGTAGTAGGCGTATCTAAATGGATTTGGAGTGACATGTTTTATTTTTATTTTCATGGTTTGTCTTTGCTAGTTTAAACCTCTGTCACTATCTGCCCGTCGCAGCTGATCTGTTTGACTAAGATACTGTGAGTGAAGTGTAGCCTGTCAGTTAGCAGTAGAGCCCTTTGATCCATGTTTGATATGAACTGTCACTTTGAGCCATACACTGCAAGATCAGAATGATGGACTGGACCAGCACAGGGAGAGGACGACAGTTTAGTATTTTTGCCAAGTGCAAACTTCAATAGGAAATTTCCTTTGTGAGAATCAACTGAGCATGTAGTTTTTTTAATTTATAGTTAACAGAGTGACATTACTTGCGTGACATTTAAGAAAACAATTTTCATTATTAGAATGCGAAAACTATTTTTTTATCATGAAATGTCACAATGCAAATATCGTTTTATTTTATTTTATGCAAAATATAAATATTTTTCTTTTGATTCTGGTGTGAAATGTGACTGTTTTTGTGGGATTCATTCAAAGGTTTTTGCAGGACTGATGTTGATGCATGTGCTAAAGACTGTAAAGGGTCATATTTCTCTGTTCTTCAATCACACCTGGTGCAGCTGGTGTAAGAGACAGTTTCCAGCCCACATTGGCTGTTTCAGAACGATGACCAATGACTGCACTGAGGGGGAGGGGAGGCAGCGCTGGGAGTTTTACTCTGAGCCGAAATGGAGATGCAGTGTCAGACCCCGGCAGGAAATTAAACAACACATCACCATAGTCAGGCTAATCACATTGTGGTGATAGTAATCAGAGTGTATGGATATGATTGGAGGGCCTCTGGGGTGGGAGAGAAATGAGCGGTGATAAACATTATTAAAGGCTGACTGGTTCAGTGCCTGGTGAGCGAGCGGCTTCAGTAGGGTTGGGCAGTATGACCAAAATCACGGTATGAGTTATTGCATTTCATGGTAACAGCATGTATCCAAAAATAGTTATTAGTGCTGGAAATCCAAGGAAGGATGGTTTATATGTTAGATAAGAGTAGAAAAGACTATTTTTTGGATAATCTGGTGGATTAAATACTTTGGAACTTGATGGGCTCAAATCACAAGATAAGGTTATTTATAACAAATAAGTCTGACATCAGTACAAAAACAGTTGTAAATTATGAAATTCTTAAGTTAAAAATAAATTATTAAAAACATTTCCACCATGTAAATGATATATATGCTGATTGAGACATTCTCTCTACTATGCAGTGCATTTAGATATTTGAAGGATTAAAAAATCTAGCTGTTTGATATTTTGTATTGTAGTGCAAATGTGAACTAGTCAGTGGTTTAAGTACTGGTTGACCTACCCATCCCTCGAAAAGAGGAGAGATAGCATCGTAGTCTTTTACGACTGACTCTAATCCATGGCTTCCTCATGCATCCTCTCGTTTCGTTTCTCTTTCAAAGGCTTCCATTTCCCTTTGTATCTTTTTTCCTCCCTTTGCTTCTGTTACACCTTCCCTGCCGTCTCACTTGAGTTAATGGGTTTAGCTGGCTTTCGTTCCATATAATGAAACCGTTTCTCCAGTGCCCCAGTCATCTCTGACTCCAGATGTTTCAGGTTGGATAGTGTCAGAATACATTGCTCATGTCCTAAACATCTGTGAAAACCCCAGCGGGCAAGAATATGAGCCCTTCTCTTATGAACAACAAAGTCATTTGCATGTGGGTGATGGTTGTTTGTTTAGCCAGTAATTTCGTCTGCTAATGGACAGGCTGAAGACTGCGGGCTCGCAGGGTATTCCTTAATTGTGTGTTGCTAGGTGACCTGTTTTTGGTATCGACGACTGCTCGGATTTTTATTTTTTATTTTTATTATTATAATTATTATTATTGTGCCATCTCTTTTAGAAAGCATGCACATACACCGTCATTCTTTTTTACAGTCTAATACATTTCAATGAACTGATCTGAAAAGAGCCTGCTTCCTTGTACCTTGACCATATATGGTCATTCTAAATGCCCCCAAGACTAATTGTGTCTATATATGGACATGCAGGGACGACCCTGGCAGAAGACCTTTCTTTCTAGTAAGAAGGGATTACGTAGCCATGGCTATGGGTGTCGCAGTCAAGCCATATGAGAGTTTTCCAGGTCAGGTGTGTCCATGTGTTTGTGCGTAGTTGTTTGTGTTTTATTGTATCTGAGGTATTATTTGATATTGATTTTCTTGCTTTGGAAGTTCTTTTAGAAAGAGAGCTCTTAAGACCGAGCGTTTAGAGTGATCATCCTATAGTCTGGGATAAGCTGCTCCTGGTCATGGATCAGAAGTGTTACGCTGAAAGGAGGCTTCATGGTATGCTTACTCTAGTGCAGGCTGTTTAGTTGAGCTATTTTGTTTTAGGCCACAGTGTGTCTGTATAGTCGCAGGTGACCGTTAATGCTGAAAAGCTACAGTTGAACTAGATTCGCATTTTCTGAAGGGAATACTAGTGAATACTAGGTTCTGTGTAATGAAATGCAGCCACTTTGCCACTGGCTTGACAATCAGCGTGTGATTGTTTTAGTTTTTATGAAAGAGGATCAATATACTTTCATTTTTAGTGTAAAGGTGGCTATGTGGTTAAATATATGCAAGGACAAGACCAATCACAATTCACTATGCAGATACTGTGGTGATGTCATCACTGTTGTTTACTTTTTGAATGGCAAATGATTCTAGCTAACTATAGCCTGATAAATAGATGGCACGTTTATGGCTAAAATATTCAAAATAACTTTTAAATTGACTTTACTTTTCTGAACACATATCACTGTAATACTATGGCATTATTAGGAGTAGCATGTTGCGTACCTTGGTAAATAAATAAATGTAAAAATGATTCAGTACCATGGTATTGATCAAATAATTTGATGTATGATGTATAGATTTATGTAAAATATATGCGTTTATGTTTATGCCAGTAGCTAATATGGTGCAGATATATACATTTTATCTAGTAATTTAAAAATTGCAAATGAGCTACTCAGAAAATGATGAAATTAAAAGAACACTTATTTTACTCAAAATTCAATAAAAAAATATTCAGTTGAATTCAGTAATCTCAAAGTGACCAAATGTTGATTTATGAATCGGCCTTAGTTACTGAAGAAATATTAAAATTGACATGTATTTTTGAATGTTTGCACTGAAAAAAATAGTATTTTCTTGTACTTCAGTAATGTTTGTTTTATTTACAGCTTGTTGATGTCGAGTAAAGTTGTATTCATTCTACAGGTTTATTTAGTCTTGGTATGACTGTCCAAGAAAATAAAGGTGGCTGGTACAGCATAAAAATGACTTGTACGCAGTTGGTGTGCATTAATCTGTAGAAATTTGATCAGTCTCTTAGGAAATTTGGAGGAAAATCAACATGGAGTAGGAGAAAGAGAGGAAACAATGAATGAGAATGGAGGGCAAAAGACATTGCAGTGCCGATTTGTCAAGCTCAGCATATTCATTTACTGTAAGTTTCAGAAATGAAAAGAGAAGACAGAGAGAGGGAATGAAAGAAAAGAGATTAGAGAGGTAAAATCCCACTAGCCATCTGTGCAGGACGGGCCCAGTGGGAAAGGGGAGGGGGGTCTGGGTTAGTGCTCTCCATCAGAACATAATCCTGCAGAAATGAATGAATGCGTGTACTGTAATCCTTGTCCGCAGCAGGACGACTCATCTGACCTGTCTCTGACGTATAGAACTGTCCCGCATGGCATGTTAGCATTAAAGAATCAGAAATGGGTGTGATATTGGTTTGTTTGAACGTATGAATAATCAATTTGCCCTGGTGCAGCGTGCAGACGAGAGCTGTATGTAAACAACTCCCAACGTCTGATATTTCCTACTTCATAAAATGTTAAACAACTTGTAAATCACTTATGCTGTAGCATTATTTATTTGTAAATGGCTGTGGATAACAGCATCTGCTAAATTAATACATGCATTGCATGTTGCATGTATATGCAGTTCACTGCATAAGTCTGTGTACACCTTAAATCTGCCTTTTTTCTGTCAGAGACACAGAGAACAAATGCTGAATGAGTAAATGGGTATCAAACTCGGGTTAAACTGTAAGGATGGGCTGATAGAGAGTGGGTTTCTGGCCAGTTAACAGAAAGGTCACTTGCTTTATTGGGCCAGTACTGTATTATTACAGTCTCATATATGCATGTGGATTTTTTGCATTGCAAACTTAAACATTTGGTTTTATGTGATGTATTCAACATTGTTGTTGCAAAATCTGCTGAACTAAATGTCACTAGGTTGTGCATTTGTCTGATAGTCTTGAAGTTATTGCCAATGCCATTGTCTTCCATTAAAAGTATTTATTTTTTTTATTTTTTTACATTTATTGCTCCTATAGCTGTATAATTTTTTTTGTATTATTGCTGATTAAAAACAGATTGTTTTAACTTGTTTTAAAATAATAACATCATGATGAAAAAAAATGTATTATTATATACAAATTATATTATTTATTTATTTTCTATAAAATGATATAAAAATATAAAATATAATATGATATATTACATCATATTGTATTAATAATATAATATATGCATTATTATAAATATAGTAAATAAAAAATGTGTTCTAAAGCATTAAAAAGCATGAAAAAACATGAAAAAAGGAAAAAATAATACAAATTATCATTTTGTGGGGCCTGTGAAAATATTGGGAGGGCAAGCCTACCAAATATACATAGCTGATCCCTGCCAGGGTTATTTTAGTATCACTGAGATGCTATTACAGTGTTTAATAAAATTTGTAATTAATTATAATATTTATATTTTCTGTTTTTTAATTTAATTTAACAAAATATAATATGAAATTTTGCTTTGGCAGCCATGTGAATTTTTTTTTCTTTTTAAATATTTTATTTTATTATTATTTCAGTTAAAGTTATATTCTATTTCAAGTAACAAAAATGGTTTTATGGTTTTAGTTTTAGTTAACTATAATAACCCTGACCCCTGTGTAATTCCAAAGAGTTTAGAAACAAAGAGATGTACCATGCAAAAGATGAGTGTCTTTGTAAAGAATGAGAGAACATGTGAATGGTTGCAGAAGAGAATCCTTGTTCACGATTTCCTTTGTGTGTGTGTGTGTGTGTGTGTGTGAGACAATGTGAGATGGCAAACAGGTCCCGGTGAATTATTCATTGTGAGAAAATGAAAAGGTCACGGAGATTGAGTTTCATTCGTAGATGGAGAGGCAGATCTCTGTATGAACACAGACAGCGCAAGCAGACGCAGATGTTGGACGGGTTTGAAATTGTTTAGCACTTTAATTCAATGCAAACTGTAGAAGAAAAAAGACATGAAAGAATTGTCTGATGCTCTGAATGCTGTGTGAATTTCTATACCTGCAAGGACAGGCTTACATGTGTACATCTGCTCAAAGAAACTTGTTCAAGTCATTGTTTAATTATGTTTGAAGCCTATTTTGTTTAAGCGAATAAATCGATGTGAAGTATTTCCTAATGAAACAAGAAAAAAGTAGACTGGGATTTCGGGAATTGATTGGATTGTGAAAAGTGGGTGTTAAATATCAAAACAGAGTCAGGCGGTTAAAAGAAAAGAGTTGAAAATAAGAGCGACTGGTGACAGTAACATGCAGCAATGAATCATTCTTATGTTTTCATCTGATTTTGTTTTATTTTTGACTGTAACCGTGTGTGTTTGTTTGTGTATAAGTGTTTGTCTGTTTTTGCTGTAACTCTACCCCTAATGTTAAGCACTGTCACCTCATAAAGAGCCTCTGTCTTTAGTGTAACAAAACACAGCTGTGTGTGTGTGTGTGAGTGTGTGTGTGTGTGTGTGCATTGTAAACCTCTCGTTCCCCGGTCCAATCTCTTGTTCTGGAAGGCCAGATGGCTCCTGTCAAATAGAGAACTAACAGAAGGAGAGAGCGAGAGAATGTGAAACTAATGAATAGAGGGGAAAAAAGTATTTTGGGGAATGAAACCGAGTGAGAGAGATCACATCTGCTGTGTGTGTGTTCGCTTCAAGAGGGTGAGAATGAAGATTGAACACTGGGCTAATTATCTGTTATCGTGTTGTTTGTTTTCTCTTGTTTGGTCTCCACACCAGGTTTGCATGCCCATCACTATGAAGTAAGAGTTGAGATTTTCTGTCATTTGTGTAATAATAACATATGTAAGGTGAAGGGTGTCATTTCATCAGCACCAAACGAAATTGCATTCTGAGTTTTGGCTTGGAAGAACCTGTTTGTCTGAACAATGAAGGACGGACAGGTGTTTAAAACAGGTTATTAAAAAGGATTATTATTTTTGGAGTTCTGTTTTGTTGACCAAAATAACATATTTCACTCTTAAAGTAATTCAGAAGAATTTAAAGAAGTCATGTTCTTGGTCAGCATGATTTCATGATAAAAATTGTGTCTGAGAATAAATAATGAAAGAAATTAAATTAATTCTTGTTTGTAAGGCTGCAAAATGTTTTGACTATATATCAATATGACTACAAAATAATAATAATTATTATTCTTTTATTATTAAAAATATTAAAAATGAGAAATTTTACTCTTGGAATATTTTACTGTAAAATAAACATCTAGTATTTATGAAAAACTAACAATAATAATATTTTTGTACAGTAAAACTAATATTTAACCCCATGCAGAGATGAGTTTGTGGAGTTTTTATCGTGAAAACACCAGATCATGAGCTGCTTGAATGTAAATGAACACAGTGCTGCGCTTCTCTTTGAAACACACAGTGCATTTATTTAATTAAATCGCAATTTGCGATTTGATAATTGATTTGACAAGTCATGCTTCAGTTTTTGCACTTATGAGGTCTGTCAAGGTTTCTTGTACCAAAAGCAGTCCATTTTCTACCCTCTCTCTGATCCTTTTAAAGGGGTCATCGGATGCAAAATTCACTTTACAAGTTGTTTGAACATAAATGTGTGTTGGAAGTGTGTATACACATCCATCCTATAATGATAAAAATCTACCCAGAGTTTTTTTTAAAATCCCCTTTCTCAAATCAGGCTGTTCTGAGAGCCCTGTCAGGATGACGTAGTTCTGTACAGACCCCTCCCACGATAGTTGATTGACAAGGCCGTCTTACCTTAGACCCGCCCTGAGTGAGCTGAGAGAGCTGTCCGCCACTGTGTCGACTCCGGTGCAGGGGAAGACAAGAACATCTCCGATTAAGAGATTGAGGTGCTTAGTTGTTGGATGTAATAATGAATATAGCAGTCGTCATTTACTCCCGACATCTGAGCCGCTGAAGATGCAGAGGATTAACAGTACTTTCGTTTTTGAAAGGAATGCGATGATCCCCGATCTGCCAAAATGCGTCAATGTTCGTGCGAATCATTCGTGATCCAGCTTCATCTACAGAAGAAGTGAGTATAATGGTTTTTATGAATCTTTGCAAATCACCTTTCCTAATAGGCCTATATGCTAGTTAGCAAGTTTCACGGCTGAAGTTTACAGTCTGCTCGTCACCCCACGGAAAAGAGGAGAGCTCATTAGCATTTAAAGCAAAACGGACTAGAATGAGCTGATTTTGACAGGTTAAAAAGGGTGTTTTTTACACTACCATTGAGAAATTTTAACCAAAGTATGTTATAGACTTTTCATTAAGACCCTAAAGAATCATATCAACTTGAAGAAAATGGGCATCCGATGACCCCTTTAATAGACCTCATACAGGCCATTTTCCTACTGTACCTTTAAGGCTTTATGTAAATAACCTCTGTTATGATCGTCTAACTGGTGTGCTTCATACTGTCATCAAGGTTTGGATTGTTTGTATATACTAATAGGTGTTGATATGTAAATGTGGGCGAGCATATGTTAATGAGCTCATTGTAACATCATAACCACAATGATTTGTGAAAGCAATATTTTTGCATATTCGTTTCCATAAATCTTCTGTTTGAACTGGGGGATGCTTTGTGTTGTGAACATAACAGTATGCCTATGTACACTGTTTGATTTTAAATGCGTAAGGAAAATCCTGTTTTCCGTGGTAAGTCCCCTGTAAGGCTGATATTGTGTTATGTCAAACTAATTGTGTTGATCTGGTTCCTCTGTGTTGACCAGATGTGCGTTATGTGACCCTCTGCTTATATGGTGACTGTTCAGCAGCCTTAAATTCCTTTCTGTGTGTGTATTTTCTGAAAAGTGTGGCGAATGACTGTCTTGACTTTCACTGGAAATCCTGTTAAGTGATTTGGGACGGCGTGTATTGGCCACTGTGACGGTGTGCTCGTTTGGTCTTAAGTAGCTTAAAATCACTCATTCAGCTACAGTGTGAGCAGCTACACATCTTTTGTGTCTGTGTCTGAACTATGCCTTACGCTTTGTTTCCTTTCAAGCGTTTTTAGTTTTAGTTTAGTTTTTAGTTTGTTCATTTGTTCATTTTTTTCCTTTTTTTGTTGGATCATTTGTTTGTTCAAACATTAGTTTTTTTCAAACATATTTGTTCATTCATTGATTTGTTACTTGATTGAATCATTGATTGATTGATTGTTTGATAATCAATCAATCAATGTTTCAATCGTTCATTGTTTGTTGGTTGGTTAATTTTGTTTGTTCAAACTTTTTTTCAAGCATATATTTGTTCTTTCATCACTTGATTGATAGATTAATCAATCAATCAAACTATCAGTCTTTCAATCATTCCTTTTTTGTTTGTTTGTTTGGTCATTCAGTAGTTTTTTTTCCTTGCGTTTGTTTGTTTGTTCATTTGTTTTATGTACATTGTTTTCTCTTTAGTTTGTTCAAATGTAAGGGTTTCTTTCTTTCATTACTTTGATGTTCTTTCAAACAATCATTTTTTCTTTTGTTTCTTTTTTTTTTAGCTTTAGCTCTGTCGTTTGTTAGTTTGGTCATTTTTCATTTCCGTTTGTTCTTTTCACTGTTTTTCTTTAACCTTCATTTTGCTTCTTTCACAAAGCACACACACATACGGTGTTCACATTACATAAGCCAAATAAATACCATTTTAACAGACAGAAGTGACTGTAATTTTCAAACATAGAGGGAGGGCGAATAAAAAGAGAGGCAGAAAGAGCAAGAGAAAATAAAAGAAAGAAAGGCAGGCGGAGAGATGTGAGTGAAAGGGAGAGGCTGGCAGTCTCTAACCACTGTGGTCTCCAAATCATAAATTTGAGAGCGAGGGAGTGCGGTTGAGGGGGAAAAAAAAAAGGAGTGGGTCAAAAAAAAAGAGCAACAGAAGGGGGAGTGATTGGAAGCGTGAGGAGTGGAACGGCACAGCTCGTTTGCACTGGCACTCGTGTGGGAATTTTTGACCCTCTCCCTCTTTCCGTGACTCTCCTCGACTCGGCCAGACGTAATTATTCCTCTCCTTTTTCACCTTGAGAGGTTTGCTCTAAAATGAGACGAGAGGGGGGATGAAAACGGCAATCAAGATGGACAAACCCAGAGCGAGAGGCTAGAACGAGAACAAGGAATAAAAACAACAGGCTCTTCTGTCATTCTCTGAACGCTTCCCATTCTGAGCGACTGACCGAAGACGAGCAAAAATCTCCGCTTACCCACATATGGGGGAGTGAGCGAGCGACAGACAGACAGCAAGAGGAGGGAGACCCCCAGGACACAATCACAGGAGAACGCTTTTTCTCTACCACCTCCCTCCATTTTTTTTCTCCCCCGTTTTTTGGGCTGCTCTTCATGGGAGGAATGTGGAGGCAGCATTTTCCAGGCAAGGCGCATGTTTCCGAAATCGGCCAAAAGAAAAAAGTGTGCGTGAGTGTGTGTTTGCATGCATGCGTGTGTGTGTGTGTGTGTGTGTGTGTGTGTGCAGTTCTCAGTGGTGTCACAAGCGCATGTCTTGGCTGCTCTCTGTGACACATCTGCAAACTAGTTTGTGTGTGTGTGTGTGCAAACACACACAGTGCATTGTGTGCCTGACTCCTTATCATTAGTGTGTGTGTGTGTGTGTGTTTGGCAGCCAAGTCCCTTGCTAATAGATCTAGAGGGGTGGAGAGAGAAGAAAAAGTGACGCAGCACAGATACACTCATATTAGACACTCACACATGCACCTGGTTTATTTCAGGTCCTGGACTGCCATTCAGTGATCTGACTGTTTTAACTGCTTTTCCTGCAAGTGTCTATTTGGTTTGGAGCAAAAAAGTGTGTTTTGTGTGTTGTCAGAAAGATTGTTTGTTTGCATGTGTGTTTGTGTGTGTTTATTGTGTGACGGTGAGAGATGAGGTTGCTTGGTAACCACAAGCAGCAGTTGACAGTGAGGTGAGGCACTTGGCTGCCAGCTTTTTTTTTTAATCCAAGATTGCTTGTGTCACACACACACACACACACACGCACACGCACACACTTATTAAAATCACAGCGGCACACCTAAGCAAGAGGTGGGGAAACTCACACATACGGTGTGATGTACACGCTGCCATATTTAACACACACACACACACACACACACACAGATCCACGTCAACGTAGCTCCATGGAAAAATCTCCTCATTTCCTTTTGTTTTTACAGACTTTTATTGTTCATGGAATTTCAAAGAGAGTATTACATTTCTCTCGCTCACTCGCTCACTCTCATTAGTTTCACATGCATTACAGGCATAGTTCACTCAAAAAAAGAAAAAAAAAAGAAAAAAGATCACTGTTTATTTACCTTTGTGGTGTTACAAACTTTATGATGGAACACAAATGGAGATGTTTGGTAAAATGTTCCACGCTGCTTTGTCTCTTTAACAAAAGCCATCATTTACTCCACCAAAAAAGCACCTTGAAAATTTGAATAGAAATTTTCAAATTTAAATTCAAATTTATTACAAACAGACCAAAATTTAAGTGATTTTTTTTTTTTGTTTCTCT
>JAFVLL020043007.1:107500-156940 GCA_021397915.2 Tor tambroides
TGACAGTGAGAAACCTGAATGATAGATGATATTGTGGGAAGCCATAGCAAATAAAATGTTGAATGTATAAAGGTGATTATTTTGCTTCTAAAGATGCTCTCCTCACAGAAAACATGCTACTGAAATCAAATACTGCTTAGTTGAGAAACCTGTTTTAATCTTTGTTCAGAAATACAAAGTACTCTGCGTGTAGTGAAGAAAAGTTGGATGTTTGAAAGTTTGAAAACAGACAGAAGGAGGTACAGGAGGAGAGCTAATTGTACCTCTGGGACAGACAGTTTATATGGTTAGAATAAAAGGAGAAATATTACAGATACAGTTCAATACAGGTCAAATCCATGAATGGAGAGAAGATGGGATGAGGAGTTACTTGACTATCAGCGTTTATAGACCATCTGAGGCCATTTGAATCTGGTTTATAGAGTGTTCTGATATGAAAAGGTTCATATTTACATGTTGCATAACATTTGAGCATGTCTGCAGGTATTGCAGTGTGTAATATTCCATCAGCCGCCGTGGAGGAGACGGCAGACTCGACGCTTTGCCACATCCTGAACCTGTACCGGAGGAACACCTGGCTGTACCAGGCCATGCGTGAGGGCACACGGGTCCAGAGCGTGGAGCAGATCAGAGAGGTGGCGTCAGGGGCCGCCCGAATCAGAGGAGAAACACTCGGACTTATTGGCTTTGGTGAGGGACAGAAATACTGAAACAATTATGCAGATTATTATCATTATTATGCGAAGGGGTTGTTTTTATTAACTAAAACTATTAAAAAACTGTTTTTTTTTATTTAAAAAAATGTATAAAATAAAATATAAATATGATTACATAACTTAAAAAAAAAACTTAAATGAAAATATTCTTGCCTTGCCAACTAACTGAAATAAGTTTTATTTGACTAAAACTACAATTGAAATAAAAATAAATTAAAGCTAGCAGAAATACTTATAAACATAAAAAATGCTGAAAGCAAAAAAAAACAACTAAAATTACTGAAATAAAATATATTAAAATATAAAAATGTAAGTCAAAATATGAATAAATAACACTATATTGACAGTTATGCAGTCGTAGTAAGCATGTAATAATGCTTGCTATGTAATAATAATGCTTGTTAATGTCATTTAATGAAAATTATTGCTATTATTATTGAACTAATTATTAGTTATCATAATCATAAAATCAAACTAATTATTATTTATTAATATATAAACAAATGCATTTTGTAAAACTGATTTAGTTACATTTATGTTTGAATGAACATGAACTCATTTAATGTTTTTGTAACCGTAAAATCATCATAACTATGAAATAGCGCAAATTAAATTTTTAGGAATTATGTAGAGATCAAAACATGCACAAATATCTTCATATGTTTATAGTTATATAAAGGCACAATTTATCGCTGTCTATAAGACTGATTTCAAGCATTTAAGAAAAATTCAATTAAGTGTTAAATTTTAACTGATATTCAGTCATTGTTAGTGATGACAGTTGGAGGTTTGCAAGTTCCAAAAAGGATAAAAAAGCACCATAGTTGTCCATATAAGTTATATATGCCATCCTAAGGTCATTTCTGCTGGATGGGTTTGTGTGTTTACATGTTTCTGTATATTTGTCTCATAGGCCGATCGGGACAGGCTGTGGCTGTTCGAGCAAAAGCGTTTGGTTTCAATGTAATCTTTTATGACCCGTACCTGCAAGACGGTTTAGAGCGATCGCTGGGCGTCCAGAGAGTTTACACCTTACAGGACCTCCTGTACCAGAGCGACTGTGTGTCTCTCCACTGCAACCTAAACGAACACAATCACCACCTCATCAACGACTTCACCATCAAACAGGTACATTACAAACAAACGGCCCAAGAATCCCATCCTGCGATCATGAGCGCCATCTAGTGGCTGTGGTGTGAACCTGACTGTGAAATATTATGTATGATGCTTTGTTAGATGCGACAGGGAGCATTTCTAGTCAACACGGCACGAGGGGGTCTGGTGGATGAAAAAGCCCTGGCTCAGGCTCTCAAAGAGGGCAGGATACGGGGGGCCGCCCTGGACGTTCACGAGTCTGAACCCTTCAGGTAACATTTGGAATGACAGATCAATTGTAATCCGATCTTTACTTTGTCTTAAGATATTGGATGCAACTCCAAACTTTTCTTCAGCTGAATTTGCATGCTATTAGTTCTATATAATATGTGAAATTAGGATTAGTGCATCCTAGATATTATAGTACATTGAAAATGGTCTGGTGTTTTTGGTGGATTTTCAAAATGTGCATCCATGAATGCTCTTTTGGCTAATATGTTACCCACAGCTTATACAGAAGAAGACCGTTTTCTTTACATTTTCTTTTTTCAGCTGTAAAAAAGTGGCAGAAAAAATTAAAATCTTATTAATGCTTACTTTTTAGCTCTGGCATTATACTTTTCTAGAACATTTGATATGGCTGCAGTACATGTGCATTTATTTATTTATTTATTTATTAATAAACCTGGTTTAAAGTGCTTCTGCTTTATTTATTGTATTAATCTCACTTGATTTATTCTTACTCTCATTTGATAGTTACTTTTATTAGTATCCAAAATTTTTGTATTAATACATTTTAATTGAAATGTATTGATCCAAAGTTGAGTAATAATACTAGTGCTGTCAAATGATTAACAGCATCCAAAATAAAAGTTTTTGTTTACATAATATATGTGTGTACTGTGTATATTTATTCATGTATAAATAAATACAAACACATGCATGTATATATTTTTTAAAAAAAGTTATGTTTTCATATTAAATATATTTAAGTATAACATAAAATATAAGAATATGAATATATAAATGTATAAACATGTAAATATTTTCAAAATATATACTGTATGTGTGTATTTATATATATATATATATATATATATATATATATATATATGTGTGTGTGTGTGTGTGTATATATATATATATACATAATAAATATACACAGTACATATACATATATAATGTAAACAAAAACGTTTATTTTGGAAGCGATTAATCGTGATTAATCGTTTGACAGCACTAAATAATACATTTTAAGGTAATTAATTTAGTTAGATGCTTTTTTTTTGGAAATAAATGAGTACTTTCATTCAGAAAGGAAATGTAAATGGTAAATCCAGGTGAATGGATCAAAAGGCGTTTATAATGTTACAAAAAAATCTATTTCAAATAAACACATTTCTTTTGAACTTTCTATTCATCAAACAATCCTGGAAATGTATAAATGTTTCCACAAAAAATATTATGCAGCACAGCTATTTTCTACATTGATAATAATCAGAAATGTTTCTTGAGCAGCAAATCAGCATATTAGAATGATTTCTGAAGATCATGTGACCCTGAAGACTGCAATAATGATGCTGAAAATTCAGCTTTTCATCACAGAAATAAATTACATTTTAAAATATATTCAAATAAAAAAAAGTTATTTTAAAATCGAATAATATTTCACAATATTACAGTTTTTACAGTATCTTTAATCAAATGAATGCAGCTGTAATGAGCATCCTTCAAAAACATTAACAAAATCTTACAGACGGTAGTGTATGTACAAGACCAGTGATGTTTAATGTGTTGTAAAATGATATATAGTCTCATCCTCTGATTTTCTCTCAGTTTTTCTCAGGGTCCTCTGAAGGACGCGCCCAATCTGATCTGCACCCCTCACACGGCGTGGTACAGTGAGCAGGCCTCACTAGAGATGAGAGAGGCAGCAGCCACTGAGATCCGCAGGGCCATCACCGGTACTAAATCTCCCACTGACTTCATGCATTAGAATATTTGCTATTCAAAATGGAATCACTTCTGATGATGAGGTCATCATAAAATTTGCATATAACATTGTTATTATCAGTGGGCTACATGGTAAATTATGGGGAGTCCTGATTTCTCTCTCTTTCTTTCACTGCTGTCTATATTGCATATCTTTTCAAACTATCATTTGACCTCGCATGTTAATCTTTTGCTGCCTAGCAAGCACTTGTATTTCCTTCAGGAAATGTAAATCTAGTTCTTTTTATACACTCTGTCTCTCTTTCCTCTAAGCATCCATCCTGTTGTACATCAGTCATCATGTCTCGGGTTTGTTCTGGTTTTCAGGTCGTATTCCAGACAGTCTCAGAAACTGTGTCAACAAAGAGTTTTTTGTGACTACGGCGCCGTGGGGGGTGATGGAGCAGCAGGTACATCCGGAGCTCAACGGCGGAGCCTACAGGTGACAAAAGAGAGTTTAAACATGCACAGAACGCCATCTGTTATTTCATACATCACCTCATTCATCATACTAACCCTTATTCTATCCATCCCTGAGTTTGTTACCATCTCAAACTCCCTCTTTTCTAGGACTGACAATCTAGAACTGCTTCTTATTTAAAACTGGACCCAAAAGATTCTTAATGCATTCACTTCTGTTAATCTTTCAGTCCTAAAAATTATTTGAATATAATTAACCGTTTTTAAAATCATTTTCTTAAGTAATTTATTTTTAATTATAATTAATATTTTTAATTTATTCATTTGAATTATAATTAGTGCTGTCAAACGATTAATCACATCCAAAATAAAAGTTTTTGTTTACATAATATATATGTGTGTATATTTATTATGTATATAAATACACACACATACAGTATATATTTTGAAAATATTTAATGTATATATTTATATTTGTATTATTTATATTACATGTAAATATATTTAATATATAAACATTACATATTTTTCTTAAATATATACATGCATGTGTGTGTATTTATATAGACATAACAAATATACATAGTACACACATATATTATGTAAACAAAAACTTTTATTTTGGATTAATCACAATAAATTGTTTGATAGCACTAATTATAATTAATATTTTTAATTTGATTAATTTTACATATTTTTTTTTTAATATCTTAGTATTCTTAATACTAAAACTATATAGTAATATCATGTGATATTAATATAGAAATAATTTTTCTTGAATAGTTTATTTGAAGTTTATTATTCCTACCACATTGGCAATAGTTTTTTCTTGTTTTCAGTATAAATGTAACATAATTTAGTGAAATTTATGGGCTTAAAACAAGAAAATCTATTTGCCAGTGAGACGCATTCAGACAATTATGTAGTAAATGGTATAATACTAAATAGTAATAGTTGAAAAAATGGTATAAAAATACCTTGTTATTAAATAATAAATAGTATTTTAATTATAGTATTTACTAAAATAGTTTCTTAAATAATATGGTAATAAATAGTAATAGTGAAAGTGTAATAAATGGTACAATAAATGTTTTTATTAAAGCAATAGCATTTTAATTATAGATTTAGCTAAAATAGCATAGTAAATAGTATAATAATAAAGGGTAATAGTAAATTGTAATAGTTTATTTAATGGTATGATAAATATAACATTTTAATTAATAATAAATGGTGTCTACAAAAAAATCGATTAAATTGTTGATAAACCTGGAAAATCAAATTAAATCGGAATCAAAACTAGATTGAATCCCTGTTCTTTACCCCACTGGACTGAAGATCACTCTTTCCTCGCTGTGAGATGAAATACTTAACAAATTCATTGATTCTACTGTATGAGCAGCCAAGCGGCACAGCGGCTGTGTTCAGCTATGCAAACACGCTTCATTAGCTCATCCCTGTGTAGTGAGTGATGTCCCTCCAGATCACCATATGCAAATAGACTCAAACGAGACCGCTGTCTGTCCCTGTGGCACACATAAATTAACTTCCACAGAATCACCTCTAGATTTAACCGCTATGACCCTTCTGAACATTTCCCTGAACTAACACCTCATTTATATGCATTTAACTCTCCAACCCACACACACACACACACACACACACACAAACCAGCCCCATTGTGTTGCTCCGTCTGATTGCTTCTCTCGCTCAGCAGAGTGGCCCAGCCGCTACCAGCCGTTTCTCCTGGCGGCCTGCAAGACAAAATGTATACCTAAACAATGACAGGTAACTACTTACAGCGTGCTGAGACACAGAGCTCAAGACACTGTCCAAATAGATCTCAAAGACACTTGATGATCAAAACACTGATGTCTGAACCATCAAGGATAGCCTCACTTTGATTTGTCACCTTTTATTTGGACATTTCTCATTCTCATAGAACATGCAAATATTATGTAATGCCTGCTAATTGGTTTCTCATTAATTGTACTATTTTAAATTTACAAAATATTTGTTACCATGTGTATTTAGCTGTTGTTTGCATTTGTTGGGTTAAATTAGACTGTCAGAGAATTTGAGAAAAATTATTTGAGAATTCAGTAAATGTACCTGATGAATTAATAAATCAAGAAAGAAATACATGATAATAATGTGAACGTAATGAGTATGTTATCCATTAATTTTCATTTTTAGAAATGTAGAATTTTTGTAGAAGTAATCAGTTTCTACATTGATATATTGATTTCTTTGTCATATTTAACATTCTGAATTATAAGGAAAAAAATTCTTATAGTTTTTAAAAATCTGTTTATAGATTTGACACTGTTGATGTTTTTAATCTGTATTAAATGAAGAATTCTTTGATTTTAAAATGTAGCCATTTAAGATAAATAAAATGAATACGTTTAAGTCTCTTCTGCTAAAAAAAATACAGTAAAAACAGTAATATTGTGAAATAACTGTTTTCTATTTGATTCTATTTCAAAATATAATTTATTCCTGTGATCAAAGCTGAATTTTCAGCATCATTACTTCAGTCTTCAGTGTCACATGATCCTTCAGAAATTATTCTAATATGCTGATTTGCTGCTCAAGAAACATTTATTGTTATTATCAATCTTGAAAACAGTCGTGCTAATAGTAATTTTATAGAAGCCGTGATACCTTTTTTTCAAAGATCATTTGATGAATAGACAGTTAATTTTTTTTATAACATTGATCAAAAGTGACAAAAACTTTTATAATGTAATGCCTCCCTGCTGAATCAAAATATTAATTTCTTTTAAAAAAAAAAAATCTTACTGGCCCCAAGCTTTTGAGCAGTAGAGAATATAGCAGTGATTTGTTTTTGTCTGCAAAATGAATTTTAAGCATTAAAGCAGAAGTCTAGAAAGCAAATTTTTTTTTTTTAAAGAAACCTGAGAAACATTTCAATCAAATGTGGCCAAACTTTTGCTAGAGTATAAATTAAAAAAATGTTTCTCAGCCAAAGTGAAGCTTTTGAGTCTGTAATCATGTGGTAAAGGGCGGAGCACAAAGGGGCGACATCATTATACCACTCTTTCCTCTGTATTTTCCCAGGTTTCCTCCTGGTGCGGTGGGTGTGTCTCCTGGTGGAATGGGTGGACAGATAGAGGGCATGATGCCCGGCGGGGTGCCCGGGGCCCACCCCCTGCTGCCGGGCACCCAACCCAGCCTCGCCCCGTCCCCCACCCAGCTCCTCAAACACAACGACCATAGAGAACACCTCGCCAAGTCATAACCACCTGACCACTGACCGACAGTCATTCAGCAAAACTGCAAATCAAAGAGACTAAGAGACAGTGAACGGGTGAACAAGCAATCAGCTGCCGTAGCTGCACCGGAGACATGCTTCACGGACGTCTCTCCACGTCTTGTTTTCAGTTTCAGTGTTTTTCCATTCATTTCCGTTTTAACCCAGGTTGTTTCTGTTGTTCTTGTGAGGGGATGACATCATTTCCACCTGTTTTTGAAACAGGTGGGCGGTGCTTTCTTTGTCAGGGGCGTGGCATGACATAAAAGCCACACCTCTTTCCTCGTGCACCACTTACAGAGTTCGAAACGTTGATGGTTATCAGATGCCATGCACTTGTCTTCTTCCTCTTCGCCTTGTTTGGGCCCCTAAACAGAACTCATAACAGTTTCTTTCTTTACATCCACAGAATTAGTGCTTGTCTTTGTTTGAATGTTAAAAGTGCTTGATAATGAAAAAAAAATATATACAGTCTATATATTAAGAGAGCAGAGAGGTAAAGGCTGTTCTTGGGCAAAAATGAAGATAAATTATTAGCTTTTTTCCAACATTTTGCATAGCTGACCTCTTGTTTACAGAATTGCACAAATTCAACAAGCACCAGCTCAGAAACAAATCCTCTTTAAGACCCAAGAGCACACAATTTTACTGCTATATCCATTCGTTTCGGTTCAAAATGAGTTTGCAGAATTTAAAATTCAAACTGCGTCAGGTTTTAAGATGTCAGTTTCCAAAATCTTCCATTTGGATTTGAGCGAACGTCACCGTGAGGGACATAATTTTGGTTTTGTGTTTGCTTTCAAAGAGAAAAAAAAAAAAAAAAAATAGATGGCAGCTCACACAGAAAAGGGACTGGAGTGAAAAACCGCCCCTGTCTCAGGAAGAACATGTACCGGTTACTCCAAAACACACGACAGCCCCGTCTAAATACTCACTCCTTCCCGTCAGCCTACCCGAGGTATTTTTATAGATCTGACATCCAGTGTGTTTTTGGTGTTGAATGTATGGCAGTTAAATTAGATTTGTATTGTCTAGTTTAATGTTTTTGTAACCATACTTTCCTGTGATCCTCTCCCGGTTCCTTTTCATTTTGGGTTCTTTGTGTGGAAGCGCACTGTTCGGAGCTCATTGTGTTGTTTATATGCAATATTCTGAGGTCCTCGGCCAACTCCAGTCAGGTTGGTTTTGGAGCTGTAGGTTTGGTTTTTAGTGTGAGTATTTGTATTTGTTTATTGTACCGAGGTGAACATTTAGCATACAGTACAGTTCAAATAAAAAATACCATTCTGACTTTCTATACTGTGCTTGTGTGTTTGTCTTGCTTTACACACACATTTATGAAGGTCTGACAGGATTTGCAGTATGCAATGACCTTCAGATGACCCCTGCATGCGTCTGGATGCCACAAGGGGTCGCTGTGGGTTTATAGGTTTTTTTATGCACTGATAATGTTCACTCATATTTATGTGCATACTTTTGGTAAAATAATAAGAGAGAAACTAGTCTTACAAAAAATGAGAACATTAAAAAAATAAATAAATAACGCTTAAGCATTTTGGGGGGTTTCAAGATGACAAAAAAATATATATATTTATGATAATATATTTGTTAATGAGAATATATTTTATTTGTGTATGTATGTGTGTTTTAAGGCTAGGTTCTGTCTGTCTTTACCAAAAATAAACCATATCATTGCATTAGATACAAAATGACAAAGCCAGCGGCGTCTGCAAAGACATCATTTCAGAGCTTCTCTCTAAGTAATTTGTCAACTTTGAACAATTATTTATAAATCATTGATAACCTAATACATTTATTCCTGTAGTGTCATTATATATTGACATCCTGACATTCACGGCATGTGACAATTGGCTTTTTGGGGTCATTGTCATATTTACACCCCCGTTTATTCATTTTAATTTATTTCTGGCTACATCATTAAAATGCTATATTATTCACTGTTATACAATTTAAAAAAAAAATCTAATTATTTTAAGTTAAGTTAAATTATGCCATTAAAACGTTATTTTTAAATAACTGTACTCCATCAAAACATACAAAATAGTTTAGTAAATTATTTCCTAAGTAAATTGTTTGACTGTATTTAACATTCTGATATAATTTGACAATAAAAATGTTCGTGTTTTGTGTGTTCTGTAAATTTAGCCTATTCCCTTTTTAATATTCAGTTATTATCTCGTTTGCCCGAGATGCCTGTGTTTTGTCCTCACTTGCTTTCACTCCAGTATTTGCTTAGTGCTGATATTGTGGGGTGTGGTGTTCAGATATGACAGGACTTTGGACACTGGCATTGTTCTATGCATCTTAGTAGATCAATGCTGTCATAGTTTGAATAGTTCACATGAACAGACAGATGCCAGACAGTGTTAGTGCTACAGTGAATGTCATGAAAGTAAATCTATTTTTGGATAGAGCATTGGTCATGCGAGGTGCATCACCATCTGCTAAAATCCTTGTGAACATAATGGAAAGCTAGAGTATTCCCAGATGCCAGTTTGACCAATACAATGGCAGAATGCAATGCAATGCAATACAAAAAAAAAAGTAAACCTAAAGCATACATGTTTATATAGTATCACATATTAACTATTGCAAAACAAATTAAAATTTATCAAATGCATATATCATGCAATAATTCAGCAACATTATTTTTCAACTTGCAAAATTATATGAAATTAAGAGTTACAGAGAATTAAAGAGAAAATGTGTGACTACTAAATTACTAAATATAGGCCAATAATATGTGACAATAACATAGGTTGTGTGTGTGTGTGTGTGTGTGTGTGTGTGTGTGTGTGTGTGTGTGTGTAAAAACCTAACACTAGCTTTTCTAATCTTTTTATATTCTATTTGTTTTCTTTTTAATTTGTTTTACAATTAACAAAAGCAAAAAGGCCTCTAACATTAGCTTGCTCTATTCCTTTTCTATTCTATCTGTTTTCTTTATATTTATTATATAATTTAAAAAAAAACCTTGCTGCATGCACTGTGTTAAGCTAACTGACTTGTCATAGCACTTGCATATCATTGCTCTTTTGTTGATTTTGATTGCTTCCATTGTCCTCATTTGTAAGTCGCTTTGGATAAAAGCGTCTGCTAAATGACAAAATATAAATGTACTGTGTGTGTATATACACAGTATATATAGGCCTATATATATATATATATATATATTTTTTTTTTTTTTTTCCACAGAATATCACCTTTTCGTTTCACTTTTTAAGAAAATAAGAGAGATTTGAGCTCTTTTGGGTTCGCATTGAATGACCTTTGTATTCTGGCTCCTCTCACTTCCGCTGCACAGGTGAGTCGTGCGTGACGTCATCAAGCATGAAGGGAGGAAACTGCGTTTGGTAGCCAAGTTTTTCCTTCTGAACTGGAATCAAATTCACGGAGACAGAAATGTGTGATTTCGGTAAGACGGTCATCTATTTCTTTTTACTGCAGGTGTGAGAATTATACGTGATTTATAGTTTAACTCAAGCCGTATAAAACGGTGTCCAGAGAAAAGAAACCTCCGACAATCAGCTACGAGTTCTCGTGAAGTGCGCGTCTGTTGGATTGTTTACATTTTCCTAATTTCTGTTCACTGTAGAAAAGAATATTTAGCAGCTGAATAAACCTTTATGAACAATATTTTACACTAAATTCTGCTAAAGCAGATTTGTAGGAAAATGGGATTTGCGTCACAGTTATACTTCATACACAACTTTAAATGTTATAAACTGTAAATCAGTTGATGTATGTATTATAAGTCATTTTTTATTGAGGTAGCACTTAAATTGTTTGTCAAATAAAAAACATCCACTGGAGTTCATTGCAAAACTGCTTAATAAACGTTTAGTTTGTTCTGAGAGAAAAAAAAAAGTTTTCTGATGCAATTAAATTTTTAGGTGTGACTTTTAAGTTTTACTGTATGAAATTATGCTATATTCTAGACAAGCAGAAGGGCCCAGGGCGGCTGATGAAGAAAGGATTGACCCTCATTGTCATCGGTCATGTTAATTTCATCCTGAGTGCCATTGTCCATGGCAGCGTGTTACGCCATGTATCCAAACCCAGCAATGAGATCTCAACAGAATATACTGCGTCAAACATCATCTCCGTCACCTCAGGACTGCTGGTGAGTGGTTGGGCTTCTGTATATTTTCTTATGTTCCATCTGTGGTCCTAAATGATGCCGGTTCAACTCATGCGTGTAGGCCTAATCTCCAGTAAGTGGTGCTTTCTGAATCTCGAGAATATTGAGAAAGGGCCTGGTCACATGTCTGTGAACATATAAATCAAAGAATTTGCTGCTACTTTGGGTGTGCTGCGTTACCCAGTTCACCCGAGTTGTCTGCGTATTGACTTAAGGAATATTTCACACAAATATGAAAATCTGCACAAATTTTACTCACCCTCAGGTCATCCATGATGTAGATTCTTCATCAGAGAAGATTTGGAGAAATGTAGCATTACATCACATGCTCACCACCTCTGCAGTGAATGGGTGCCGTCAGAATGAGTGTCCAAACAGCTGATAAAAACATCACAGTAATCCACATGACTCGAGTCCATCAATTACCATCTTATGAAGGTGAAAAGCTGTGTGTTTGTAAGAAACAAATCCATCAAGGTGTTGTAACTTCAAACCGTTGCTTGCCAAAATATGAGTCCATAATACATAATTTGTAATAATGCTTCCACTTCCACCGTGTTGTCCACTCATATGAAAATCCACTGACCTATTTGTTTAAAACTGTTTTTGCTTGTGAACAGTGCTTGATCTGTGCATATTTCTCTCCTGATTCAGATGAGATAATCTTTTTTACTGGAGAAAGCAATATTATGGAAGGAGGAGTTATTTAAAGTAAAATTGTCTTAATGATCTATTTGTTTATTATCAATATGCAGCTTTTTGCTTCACAAGACATTAATTGATGTGCTGGAGTCGTGTGGATTGCTTGTGGGTTATTGTGATGTTTTTATCAGCTGTTTGGAGTGGACTCTCTTTCTGACGGCACCCATTCACTGCAGAGGATCTAAATTTCTCCAAATCTATTCTGATTAAGAAACAAACTCGTATACATCTTGGATGGCCTGAGGGTGAATAAATTCTCAACAAATTATTATTTTTTTTGCCAAACTATTGCTTAGCTGTTTAGAAAATTGCTTATAAAACTCTTTTCACACATATTTAACACACTGAACTAGTTCCTGAGTTGTTTTAACATTTCTACATTTTCCCACAGAATAAGAAAAATCTCAGACCTAATCATGTTAACATGTTTTTCTCAGAGCATTGCAAGTGGAATTGTTGCGATATTGGTGTCCAGGAATATTACCAACTTGAAACTGGTAAGTTGGCCTTATTTAGGGTGAATATGTTCTCTTTTTGAGATGAGTATGAAAACAAAGCCAAAACCTGGACATTTTGGATGATTTAGTAATCCCAGCAAGGGCCTGTCTGGGAAAAAGAGGACGTATAGTCACACTTTCTTATCAACATTATTGTTCTGTATACCAATGCAAAAATACCATAAATTACCACATTCTTTCCCTGTAATGTTTAACACAGCTCTGTTCTTCTGCTTCCTGTAGCACATTGGGCTGTTAGTGAGTTCCTTTCTGAACGCCTTTCTCTCGCTGGCGTGTTTAGTGGGGCTGATTTTGGCGATCAGTATGACCATTTCAGCTGATGGAAGCACTCTCATGAAAGGATGTAATTCCACTAACATGCCTGTGAATGCACGATCTCCGGTCATTGTCAACTGTCCTTTCGATGCCACCCGCATCTATGTGAGTCACTCTATTGAAATGCATGTGAGTTTGTACTTTCATCTTGTATGTGAAGACTGAACTGCTTTTTCTCCTCCAGGACACAACTCTTGCTCTGTGGTTCACCTGTTCTGCATTCACTGCACTTGAGGCTGGACTGTCTGTGTGGTGCTTCATTGTGGGTCTCCAGTTAAGAGGCATCGGACCCTGCGCTCAAACTTACATCAGAGAGCAGGTACATCTCTCAATATTCATGCAGACAGCTCAACTGAATGAACCTGCTGTTTAAAACCGTAGTAATTTTCATAGGGATTTTCATGAACCTCTAACAGATTATGTAAATGATTTGGCAGGGTTCTGAGCTCCTTACATATACATTTATGCATTTAAAGGAGTTGCTCACTCAAAAATGAAAATTTACTCACCCTCAGACCATTCAAGGTATAGATGAGTTTGTTTCTTCATGGGAACTGATTTGGAGAAATGTAGCATTCCATCACTTGCTCACCAGTGGGTCCTCTGCAGTGAATGGGTGCCGTCAGAATGATGGACTGGAGTGGTGTGGATTATTGTGATGTTTTTATCAGCCGTTTGAACTCTCATTCTGACGGCACCCATTCACTGCAGAGGATCCATTGGTGAGCAAGTGATGTTATGGTGCATTTCACCCAATCTTTTCTGATGAAGAAACAAACTCATCTACACCTTACATGCAATTTTGGGTGTTTTGTCCATTTTAGGGTGAACTATGCCTTTAAGGCAGAATAAAGCAAGTCCAAAACAACTTGCATTGCATTCAGAGTATACATTTATCAGTTCAAAACACGGCCAATGTAATTCTAAGGGTCAGAGAGTGGAAAATCTTCTAAGTCTGTAATTAGAAGTGATCAGTGATTTAAAAAGTTATAATATGGCCTCTCTTTACTCAATGTGATTTTATTTCATAACAGCTGGAAGAGGAGGCACTGGCATCAAGATCAAAGATGGACCAAGATCACACGACTCAAGGAGAGCGTCTCATTTCACATCACTCCGCCAGCGCTTAGAGAGACAGTCCCCAGGTTGAGGTGGAAGTTTGTTTAATTAAATGCGGTGTAGTGAAACCGATCATAATAGTAGTTTGCATTCATACTGAGTTACATTCTGAATTTGTATTAATTGATAATGGTAGATGATTTGAAGCACTGAGGTTACGATACAGACTTTGTCAGTTGAACTCCAATCAGATGGAATGTTTTCAGTCCACACATGTAGACTGTAATTAAGCTGAAAACATCATTATATCCATTATGTTGTTTTCTGAAACTGTATCTGGAGTTATGTTTTGTGGTTCTTGTTTACATTGAAACACCCAACTTGTGCATAATTTAAAAATTAAGCTGATGATTTTTCTAAAGTGACTGTTTGTATTCTTTTTTTATATGAGATGTTATTGTGCTTGTGATGTCAAATATACCAAAAATAGTTAACTTTAAAGCAGCAGTTTTAATAGCTAATGTGCCACAGACTGAGCTCTCTATAGCCGGTAGTCATTCAGATTTTCCAGGATGCAGTATAGAGGGTGTGCCAGAGCCCCGTGAGACATGTTAATATGAGTTGGATTTAATAATGCAGAGAAAATCTCACATTCACAGATAATCCAGTATGATTAAAGGCATTAAGTATTGACATAGTGATGTGCCTGACACTGTCAAAGCAAAGGGGTTTCCCTCTACATGATTCATTATAGTTCATTTCAAAAGACTGTGTTTGTGTGTTTAGAGAACTGTAATTTAGTTTCATTCCTGACAGATTATTCCTTCATCTCAGTTCAGAGAGGTAAAGCATTGCTGTCTGCATTTCATTTTATTACTTTTTAACACTGTAGTATGTTGTTGTTGTTATTAGTGTGCATTATATTTGAATAAATACATAATAATCTAAAAATTGTTTTCAGAATCATTTCTCAACGTAAATGTGCTCCATAATGAATAATTGTATGCATAAGCCTGTGGAATTTTTCGATATGCAGATACAGTAATTTCATTTTAGATTCCATAAAAAATGGTGAATGTTTAATGTTTTTAGTAGTCTTATGAACAATTATCTAAAATGCAGTTACCTATAGCATAAAATTGTAGTTTTAAAAATCTCAACAATTCAAACAAATTATTTGACCTTCTGTGGTGGATGAACAACATTTTGTTAAGACCTACTTTGACTGACACCTTGTTAGATTGTAAAAACACTGTGAAGTCATGCTGGTCCTGTTTAATTCCATGTAAGTTGATGTTGTGTTCAGTGTTATGGTAAAGCTGACCTCATTCACTGCACCTGTTGGATTGCTGGACATCTGTTCACTCAGAGCCTCAGAGACAAAAACCTAGTTATCTACTGACTAAATTATCAGACTCCAAACTTTATGGTTACTACTTTATTTTAGCACAATAAAGAGAAAAATACATAAAAACAAACATACACTGAAATATAGTTTGAGAGAGTTTTATTATATAAACCAATAGTCTAATGAATTTGACTACTAGAATTCACATGTGCATCAAGTTTTTCAAAAAGAAAACTTCCGCATAGGATACACCTGTGCATCCTCACTCACAGCTCCTCTGGAAGCCTCTTTCACTCCTCGTTCCTCACCTCCTCACAGTGCAATTAATGGGATGTCTTTCAACTTTGATCGTTTTCCAGGTCACAGGCTTGAAGACGGATTAGCGAGGAAACGAGGAAGCATCAATTTTAGAAAAGAGAAGTACAATTTCGTTTTGCTCAAGAGACTTGCAAATGTTTTGCTTCGTGTTGAAATATTTTTAAATATTACGGAGCAAAAATAGACAAAGTAACAGCGATATTCTGTCTAAAATGTAAGTCGATATTAACTGCTTGTTTAGTGAACTGTTGTGTAAAAGTGTTATCACAGTCGTGCTGTTTGTCCACCATCAACCAAAGAAAATGAGGTGAGATGCACACTCTTTTTTTAGCAAGCTTCTGAAAATACTGAACTGATAGGCCATAATCTTACTGCCAAGTAAATGATTCTTTTACATTTGAGAAGAACTTAATACAACTTTTGAGGAACATTGTTTCATTGTCACCTGCATTTTTATTAGTGCTGTCAAATTTTTAGCACAAGTAAAGTGAGAGCAATACTGTAAACACACTTTTGTTTGCATTTGTGGACATATTCAGAAATGAAGAAAACTGCTTGACCTGTGCAGGTGTTTTACATGTGACTAACATGGTAAAAATATAAATCATGTCACCTTATATAGCGCTTTATACAATGCAGATAAAAGCAGCTTTACAGGAAAATAGTTTGTCAATAATGCAAGAGGACAATAACAAAGAGTCATTTTTCCAGCTAAAGTCAATTTATTGATGATTCAGTGATGTTATCATCCAGTTCAGCTGTCTTCCAATAGTGTCTGTGCAATCAGTCAAGCGTTTCCAAAGGTGACAATTCAACCAGTTTGTCAAAAGTGACACTTTTTCATCAGGTTGTTCTTCATTGTTGAAACAGGTAGGTTTGAACCAACACATTTCTGGATTTATTCTCGTGCATCATTTAAAGTTTAATAGCATGTGCAAATATCTTGTATAAGCCATACCAAATGCCTGCCACTAAAATTCAGTCTGGCTTCTGCGGTCATCCAGAAACTGACCTATCCTGTAAAAATGTGTTTTATTGGTATAGCTTAGAAGTAATCGCTTTATCCTGACATTCATCAATGGATTTTAATCTAAATTTTAAAAATGTAATTTTAATCTTGTGTGGATGTAGTTTGAAGTGTCCACAGCTTAACTGAAACTGGTAATATATACTCAAGACTTTAATAATTTTATTAAATGATTGATTCTGTTTGAATTGTTGTACATTTGTGCTGTGTTTCAATAGCACTGCTTAATCAAATGAGTCTCTGTGAGAAGAGAGAGGAGGAGGAGGAGGAGGTGGTGAAGGAGGAGGATGTTTACACACGTAAAACAGCATCTCCAAAACCCAACTGTGTGTCTATGAAGAGTGACGCATCCATGATAAACCCTCTTTATCTGAGTGCTGGAATAGTGACCTCTCACCCTGAGTGAGTTTACATGTGATTTAACTTCTAGAGTGAGATATTACAAAAAGATATTTAGATGTTGAATTTGAAAATTTGAATAATTGGTAGCTGGTTAAGCTAGTTTTATTTGTGTAGTGCTTTTTGCAGTATATACTATTTCAAAGCACCTTTACAGAGGAAAACTGGATTGACAAGCCAAAGTTCAGTAAAAATTCAGCACAACACTAGAATACATGCAGCTATGAGAATTGCTTTTCTTTTAATGGACTGCAAAGTTACGTCTCCTAAGTTAACAGGTGCTGAATTCACAATTGTAAGAGTGATATGTTAGTACACCTGAAAATTTCAACAGAAACTTTATCTTCAACAGGCTAACACATCAATCCACAAATGCATGCAATCCAAACACACTCAATTCATAAATCCATAAAGTGAGTGAATGGGTAAATAGGCTGTTTTTTTTGTTTGTTTTTTTTTTGCTAACAATTCTCAAATACCCAGAAGTGTGAGTGATTTAATACACAAATAAATACTAAACTGTTTGTATAGGGCTTCCTCAAGATGTCTGTCTGAAGTCCCAAGAAAGCATGTAATTTAGTTGAAATACGTTTTCAAACAATTTGATGCCAGGGAGGCCTTTCTAAAATATAGGCAGCTATGTATTTTAAAACTAATATATACTTTTGTGAGAAAAAATAGTAAGTATTAGACATAAACCATGAATGAAACAATTGTCTCATTTTTAAAATATTATCTTGAAAAATATTATTGTTAATTAAAAATAATTATTAATATTTCAAAATGATTTGTACAGTACTTTTATACAGCCCTGTAGCAGCTATTAATTATGATGTAATGATCCAGTCACCCTGACGTTTTATTCCCACCATTATTCCTGATGGATGGCTTCAGGAGTATTTAGTAGTATGCAAGCAAATTGAATAATGGTGCTCCTTTACACTACAGCTAGGCCAGAGCTCATTCAAATGGCCAATATCAGCACAATATCTGTATGATAATCATAACAGCAGCTACAGACTTGTTTTTTTTCTGAAAGTTGTCTGTTAAACTGACACTTCTGTCTAATTGTGAGATCCAAATTAGATCTTAGAGTTTGATGTGCTGCAAAAATTGGTAATTGTTTTTCTGAATTGTAATGCTTTTGTACAGAGTGAAGAAAGATGATGTGATCACATCAGTGACGCCCCGTCTGACCTGCACTGACTCTGATTGTCAGACCCTCATCAGACAGAGAATCAAAGACCAACACAAAATCAACATGAAGAACAAGTATGAGCGATTATTTGAGGCAATCAAACTAGAAGAGAACAGAACTCTTCTGAACAGGATCTACACACAGCTTTACATCATAGAAGGAGAGAGTGAAGGAGTGAATGAAGAACATGAGGCTTTACAGATGGAGAAAAGACCCAGAACACAAGACACTCCAGTCTACTGCAATGACATCTTTAAACCATTACATGAACCAGGATGTGAAGAGAAAGACAAAATCAAGACTGTTCTTACTAAAGGCATCGCTGGAATTGGAAAAACTGTCTCTGTGCAGAAGTTCATTCTGGACTGGACCAAGGAAAAAGCCAATCAAGATGTAGATTTCATGTTTGTTCTTCCATTTCGAGAGCTGAACTTGATTAAAGATCACCAGTACAGTCTTCACAGACTTCTGCTGGACTTTCATCCTGAACTTCAAGATCTGGACTCAGAGATTTATGAGGACTGTAAAGTTGTGTTCATCTTTGATGGTCTAGATGAAAGCAGAATTACACTGATGTTTTCAGACGATGAGAAGGTTTGTGATGTGAATGAGTCTTCATCAGTGGGTGTGTTGATGTCAAACCTCATCAGAGGAGTGCTGCTTCCCTCTGCTCTCATCTGGATCACCTCCAGACCAGCAGCAGCCAATCAGATCCCCTCAAAATACATCAACCATGTGACAGAAATTTGGGGATTCAGTGAGCCTCAGAAGGAGAAATATTTCAAGAAGAGAATCAGTGATGAGTGTCAAGCCAGCAGAATCATCTCACACATTAGAAGATCAAGAAGCTTAAACATCATGTGTCACATCCCCGTCTTCTGCTGGATCACAGCCACTGTGCTTCAAAACCTCCAGAAACAAGATGAGTGCAGAAATCCCTCAAACACTGACTGAAATGTACATCCACTTCCTGCTGACTCAGATCAACATGAGGAATCAGAAGTATGATGAGAGAGATCTAGAGAAACTCCTGAAGTCCAACAGAGATGTGATTACGAAACTTGCTGAACTGGCTTTCAAACAGCTGATGAAGGGCAATGTGATGTTCTATGAGGAGGACCTGATTGAGAATGGCATAGATGTCACTGATGTCTCAGTGTATTCTGGGATTTGCACTGAGATCTTTAAGGAGGAATCTGTGATTCATCAGAGGAAAGTCTACTGCTTCATACATCTGAGCTTTCAGGAGTTTCTAGCTGCTTTCTTTGTGTTTTACTCACATCTAGTTGAGAAGGAGGAATCACTGAAGCCATTATTGAGTAAAAGATATCACTGGTACAGTCGGACAAAATCTCTGTATGAGCTACAAGAAGCAGCAGTTGATAATTCCTTACAGAGTGAAAATGGACACCTGGATCTTTTCCTGCAGTTCCTGTTGGGTGTCTCAATGGAATCCAATCAGAGACTCTTACAGGATCTACTGATACACACAGTGAACAGCTCAGAGACCATCAAGAAAACCACGTAGTACATTAAAGACAAAGTCAAGGGTGATGAATGTCTCTTAGCTGACAGATGCATCAATCTGTTCTTCTGTCTGCTGGAAATGAAAGATCAGACTCTGTACAGAGAGATTCAGGAGTTTGTGAAATCAGTGCATCACTCAGTGAATCAACTCTCTCCATCTCACTGCTCAACAATAGCCTACATGCTTCAGATATCAGAGGAGGTGCTGGATGAGTTTGATCTGAAGAAATACAACACATCAGATGAGGGTAGAAGGAGACTGATACCAGCCGTGGTAAACTGCAGAAAAGCTCTGTGAGTTAATTTGTAATTGGAGATGGAACTGAATGTGTCTCTTTTGTTCACAGTTATATTGTTTTTCCTCCATTAAATCATAACACCATTCTTTAACATTTCTACCCATTTTAGTCAAGGCTTTTGTACTAAAAAAAAAGGTAGTTTATTATGACAAAAGGTTCCAGAATCCCTGTAACCATACATAGGACAAGCTGTTTGGAAAATAAATGGATGGATGACTTTTCCCAATTTCTTTCAGACCCTTAGAATTAAACAGGCAATTTTGTCTTCTTAGTCTTATCTACTTTTGATATTTCCTGCTTTCTCCTTACCACTTCACAGTAATGGTTGTTTTGGCACTAAATAGATGTTGCTGATAAACCATATTTGATCCTGTGTTATAGATTTGCTAACTGTAATCTCACTGATCAGTGCTGTGAAATTTTGGCTTCATCTCTACAATCATTAAACTCACTGAGAGAGCTGGACCTAAGTAACAATGATGTGCAGGATTCCGGAGTGAAGCTGCTCTCTGATGGACTGAAGAGTTCACATTTTCAACTCAACATACTGAGGTAATAAAGACAGATAAAGCTCCACTTGATTATGAAATTAACTATGCTCTCTGTCTGGTTCATTGTCCACAGAGCATTTTCCAAGAGGTGTTAATGTAACATCCAGGTTATCTTGGGCAAACGTGAGATTTGCCTCAATATTTTTTTGGCAGGAGTCCTTTCCTTTCATGAACACCATTTTTATTTTTATCTTCTGATAGTGAAAACATGAACAAAGCAGTTTGTAGAGATTTCTGAACATCTATTGCTGTTATTCTTTAATTGTAACTTGTTAAAGGGTTAGTTCACCCCAAAATGAAAATTCTGTCATTAATTACTCACTCATGTTGTCCCAAACCCGTAAGACCTTCGTTCGTCTTCGGAACACAAATTGAGATTTTTGATAAAATCTGAGAGCTCTCTGACCCTTCCATAGACAGCAATGCAACTGTAATATTCCCAGACCCAAAAACGTAGTGAGGACATCGTTAAAACAGTCCATGTGACATCGGTGGCTCAACTTTTTTTGAAGCTACAGTACGAGAATACTTTTTGTGCGCAAAGAAAACAATGATAACGACTTTATTCAACAATTCTTCTCCCCCGAATTACTGTCTTCTGCTATTTTGGAGAGTATCACAACGCATACGCACACTTTACCCTAAGTGTAAACAATGCTGATCACGCCGATTATGTTCAAGTAAACAATGCCGATTATGTTCTTGGGTACTCTCCAAAATGGCGGAAGACGTAAATCTGGGGAGAAGAATTGTTAAATTATGTTGCTTTTATTTTCTTTGCGTACAAAAAGTATTCTCGTAGCTTTGCAAAACTGAAGTTGAGCCACTGATGTCACATGGACTGTTTTACCGATGTCCTTACTACGTTTCTGGACCTGGGAACATTGCAGTTGCATTGCTGTCTATGGAAGGTCAGAGAGCTCTCAAATTTTATCAAAAATATCTTAATTTGTGTTCCGAAGATGAACGAAAGTCTTACGGGTTTGGAACGACATGAGGGCGAGTAATTAATGACAGAATTTTCATTTTGGGGTGAACTAACCCTTTAACTGTGGCTTAGATGAAGATTAGACCACATTTTTTGAATAATGCAGAAGTACAGTTTTTAAGGGTTCACAAACATATTCTTGCCACTGTATCTAACTAATAGTCTCATTACCAGTCAACATTCAGAGTTCACCTCCTGATGAAAAAATTTAATGTTAATCATATGATTAATGTGATCAATACCATGTTCAGAACACAAATATTTAACCCACCATCTCCTCTTTATTTTCCATCTGCTCTCCACCATCTCCACATATTTCATCCTTTGTTATAGATTTGATGGCTGTAATCTCACTGGACAGTGCTGTGAAAGTTTGTCTAAGTCTCTACAATCATTAAACTCCTCACTGAGAGAGCTGGACCTGAGTAACAATGACCTGCAGGATTCAGGAGTGAAGCTGCTCTCTGATGGACTGAAGAGTTCACACTGTCAACTTAACATACTGAGGTAAGAAAAACATATTTAAAGGTGGACTTCTATATAAAAATGAAGATTACAAGAGTTCAAAGAATCTGAACCCTCCTGAGTGTGAATCAGTTTAAGATGATCTCCAGTCTTTATAGAGCAACAAAGACCAGCTAGTAGTGATTGTTTGTGGGTATCAAATGAGTTCTCAACTGACACAACCAAAAATAACATCTAAAGATTAAAGAAACAAACACATCAAATGACAATATATTTTTGTCCAGTTATTTTTATCTACAGGTAAAAACAAAGTTGGAGTAAGATCTGTATGTAAATATGGATGATTGTGATCTGAATATGGATGAATAGAAATTTATTATTATTAATGTCCGAGGTGATGTAAAGTTGAGTGTGTGTATTTGTAGATTATCTGGCTGTATGGTGACAGAGGAAGGCTGTTGTTTTCTGGCTTCAGCTCTGAGTTCAAACCCCTCACACCTGAGAGAGCTGGATCTGAGCTACAATCACCCAGGACAATCATTAGTCAAGCTGCTCTCTGATCCAAACTACAGACTGGACAAACTCAAGTGTGTTGAATACTAACTAACATCCTGGTACAGATATACATAAACATTTACCATTGTATACTGTATACATAGTTGCTTGCATTTTGTCTAATTAAGACTCTGTATAGGTTCTGCTTATGATTTTGTAAGAGCAGGGTATTATTTTGCTTTCTTCATTATGTAAATTGAGTGTGACATCTTGTTTTTATAGTGTTGAACATGGAGGAAAGTGCAAGATTGTAACGGGACCACAGAAATGTAGGCCACACACATACACACTAATAATTTATTATTTGTTAGAAATGTTATAATCTGTCTTCTTTGTTCAGATGCATGTGATCTTACACTGGATTTAAACACTGCAAACACTCATCTCATTCTGTCTGAGAGGAGCAGAAAGATTGCATGTGTGACAGAAGAGCAGCCGTATCCTGATCACCCAGACAGATTTGAATGTCAACAGGTTCTGTGTAGAGAGAGTCTGACTGGTCGCTGTTACTGGGAGGCTGAATGGAGCAGCTGGGGGGTTAATATAGCAATGACTTATAAAGGAATCAGCAGGAAAGGATGGATAAAAGACTGTAGGTTTGGATACAATGAAAAGTCCTGGAGTCTTAGATGTTGTAATAATAGTTTAGCTGTCAGACACGGTCATAAGATCACATATATATCTGTCCCTTCATTCTCTAACAGAGTAGGAGTGTATCTGGACTGGTTGGCCGGCCGTCTGTCCTTCTACAGCGTCTCTGACACACACACACTCACACACTTATACACATTTAACACCACATTCACTGAACCCCTCTATGCTGGATTTGGGGTTGACTCTGATAGTTCAGTGTCTCTGAGTGAGATTAAACAGCTTCCTGTGAGAAACAACAGGCACACGGTTGAATGAAAGAAACACACATCATAAGCTTTATTTTACCAAGAAAGAATTGACACCTTTGCTATCGTTTAATGTGTTTAGTAGTTTTATGAACAATTGCCTAAAATGCAATTAACGTAGCATTAAAAATTTAGTTTTAAAAAGCTCAACAATTCAAACAAATATTATCTGACCTCCCTGAGGTGGATGAAGATTTTCTCACGACCTACTTTAACTGATGCTTTGTTAGATTAGAAAAACACTGTGATCTCACACTGGCTCTGTCCATATGTAAGTTGATGTTGTGTTCTCGGTGTTATGGTAAAGCTGACCTCATTCACTTCACTGCACCTGTTGGATTGCTGGACATCTGCTGTTCACTCAGAGCCTCAGAGACAAAAACCTAGTTATCTACTGACTAGATTATCAGACTCCAAACTTTATGGTTATTACTTTATGATTTTATTAAGACAAAGAGAAAAATACATCAACTACCCTGCTCCCCTGTTTACTAAGGTCACCGTGAAGTTTAGTTTGAGAGAGTTTGAGAAAGCTTTATAAACCAGGAAACTAAGATATTTGGTTATAAATTGTTAATACACACATTTTCGCATTTATTGCTTTTATTGTGCATTTTATTGATCGTTTGTTATATTACACATATAACATTAGACCCATAAAACAAGGTAGAACTGTTCAACTGCAGAAAAAAAATATAATTAAACTTTGTTATAAATTAATTCCTTCAATTATTAGTTTTGAAATTAATTCATTAAATATGCACCCTAGCTCTGTGCCAGAGTTTGAAACAGGTCCCCAGGACATGCGCAGTCCATTGAAGTGGGCTCTCGGTGTCTTGGGGAGGGGGCATAGAAATACATTAAACTAATAGAAAGGAAATTACTATGAAACTGGTAATAAAATGGGCGGGGATCGCGACCGGGAGGCTGATTATAATTTGCCAGGTACGATGTGGGTACACAATAATTATTATATTTTAGACTTTCACTGTGCATTTTCAATTAAACAGGTTTTGGAGTTTTTGAGTACTCTTAGTCAGGTATAAATTATTGTATCCACCGCTGTTAAAGTAAAACGCGAAGCGGTTTTGTTCACATGGTACCTGTTACTTTTCTCAGCGCTGGTAAGCCTGGACCAATCAGAGTCGATTGTGATTCCCTGAAAATAGTGTTGAAATTCATTGTATAGTAAGAGTTGTGACAGATTTTTCACATTTGTTTGTCAGCTACTAATCTGTCAAATAAATGCATTTAAACGATTACAAGTTTTAAAGGATAAACTTCTCTAACAACACAAAACACATCGTTGGATGTGAATGCGACTCAATGGCGGATTGTGCTTTTGAGCCACCGAGCGCCCCCTGGAGGAAAAACAGGTTTATGTTTCCTAAGAAACAGCTGAAGGTGGGGCGAATCGGGAGTTTCGCTGTGAATATGCAAAGCCGCCAGCCGTCCGTGACGCTCTTCATGTGCTCGTTTCGGGTAGTTTACGATTTTTGTATCAATCAGAGTCTCAATGCAAATAAGCAGCCGGAGCGGGTGTGTTGATGTGTGACTGTCTGAGGGAAACTGCAGCTCGCACTTCAGTGTGTTACATGATTGTAGATGCTGAAATAAACCTGCTGCGTAAATCTACACCGTTGTATTGTCATATGGAGAAAACCAGAGGAGCTCTGCCACGGAAAGGTAAAGTTTTACATGCATAATATTGCACGCACTGTTCACGAGTTTTAACCCACATAAATGTGTTTTTATCCTTTATTTCATATAACCTTACATATGGTCTGCTGTCCCTGTCTGACATTGCATGTTGAATAATGTTCAGACATGAGGAGCCCCATCATATGTGTTACATTGCTGACATTGCAGTCCTGCATGAAATATCTGAATATTCGGAATATTTTATATGTGTAATGCAATGTAAGGTGCGCGTAAGTGTGCTACACCCTATAATGAAATGAATATATAATCATGTCTATTACTGTGTTTTCGTATTAGACAATTCCTGAACACTTTATTTGGATTTTTAAATATCTGGTTACTGTGTTTCCTAGCTGGTTGGAGCAGGTTGTGTGTTTGTAGACTCACACCAACGTGTTGTTAGGGGGATGGGATATGTTTACACTGGCTTCTGTTAATTCAGATTTAACACAATCGGGATTGAGAAGGGCTGAGTGAAGTGATATGTGAGAAAATGTATCATATTATTTACTCACTGTCTATCTTACAATTACTCACTAATAGGTTATTATTACTGTTTATATATTTGACACATTTCTGTTTTAAATGGGAAAATGAATCCAGTGTTGGTTAATTCGTGAAGGTCATATTTAAGCTCAATGTTAAAAAATATTTAATGATATAAGTATTTACAGTGAGATTTTTTTTTTACATTTTTTAAACATTATTTTCATGACAATTAAGCACATTTCTTCCGAGAGTTACAATACTTTAACACAAGGAAATCTTGTTCTCATTACAATAATACAGTAAGGAAATGATTTTTAATTAGGTAAAACAAACACTACCATAATGTATGAATTTGTTTATCTATCTATCTATCTATCTATATATATATATATATATATATATATATAATTTTATTATTATTTAATACTTTACATGTTACATGCACTAATGCATTTTTTTTTTTTTTTGCACTAATGCAATTTTCACAATAAATAATTTTTTAAGGGTTCTAAAATAGACTTGACTTTCTCTGTTCAAAATAAAATATCATTATTTTTTCTGTTGATTTTGGGGCTAAAAATGTTCTTGACAGGTTTTGTGAGGTTCACTTAGATAATGGATTGTTGGTTTTGGTTTACGGCTGTTATAACAGCTGTTTAAATGGTCTTTCCTGCTACAGTAACTGTTTACAAGCTAGGCTTTGCCAGACACAAAACTAATGAAGTTAACCAGTTAAAATAGCTCATTTGTTTATTGCACACTGGTTTCGGATGAGTCTGGTGGTGTCTGTATTTTACAAATATCCTTGTTTTAAATTTGTCTTTTAATATGTGTCATTACAGGTATCCAGTATCAGTCGTAGCCACATCCTAAAGCCGATGCATTGAAGACCAGCCTGATCAAAGGCAGATTCTGTAGTCTTGTATGAATGTGAGAGGATGCATAAGACTGTCGAAGGGTCTGATCAAAGCGTGCACTGACCCGAGACGCTGGTCAACATCAGGTATCCATGAGGACCGAACTGGAAGGAGATGGAAGCGGTCGCTCGTAGCGGTATACCTTGCACACTATGGGTGTGGCGGGTTTCTGCGTAGAGAATAAACCCTTGTGCTCGCGTTCGGCCTCTCAGTCCTGTCCTGCTGTGTTCTGCCATTCAAGCATGGGGCACATTGTGGATGTAGCTTTGCAAAGGATGTGGCTCTTCGGTGCTCTGCTGGTTCTGTCCCTGTTCACGGGCAGCCTGGGCATCCACATGGATTCGGTGGGCAGTCACAGCATGTTCACCTGCGAGTCGATCGACCTCCGAATGTGCCAGGATCTTCCCTACAACACCACCTTCATGCCCAACCTCCTCAACCACTACGACCAGCAGACCGCCGCTCTGGCCATGGAGGTAACCATGCTTTTCCTTCTGTCTTACACTGCTGGGAATTAGAGAAGGTGGCAGGAAAACTAGGTTGCCATGGAGCTGTTTGTCGTGGAAGCTAGTGGTTTGTGGTTGGTGCTTTGATGAGCTTGAATAATTTAGACTGACGGTGGTTCTTGACAAGTGAAATAAGCTTTATTATATTTTTTTTTAAATGTGAGAGCTGAAGGATTGTAGGTGCTATTTTAGGGGTTTGTGCATGTTATTTTAATCGTCAAGTTGTAACATGCTGTTAAGGTGCTTTTCTTGTGACTACAACTTGATCTTGGCGTGTAATCTATATCTGTGTTGTCCAGCTATCTGATTTTGATCTCTAAAATAAGTTGTTGAAAAGGTTTTGAGATTCATTATGTCGCTTTTCCATAACATTCACAGTCTGATTTTACTGCCTTATAAAAATTGCGTTCATGAACCCAAAAATAATGACTTCTGACTATTTATCCGGTTTGGATGTGTGATTCATTTTTTATTTATTGAAAAAAGTTGAAAAAAATATATATATATTAAGTTATAATCTATATATTATAATATATATATATATATATATATATATTTTAAGTTATAATCTATATATTATAATATATAAGTTGTAATCTATATTTTATTTAATATTTTTTTAATATTTATTTAAAATTATTTTATATTAATATTCTATATAAAATATATTTTTCATATTTAACTGATTTTTTTTTTATATAACCTACCAAATTTGTTAATGAACAAAATTCTTGTTTTGAACAGTTATAGTAGTATTTAATGTTAAATACATACTCAATTTTTTCATTTTCTCTCTTCCTCGATTGTGTAATGTAGAATATGCTTGCTCAGGACTTTCTCATAGTTTTAATGCCTGCCACGGCCATTTTGATGAATCATCCATATGAGATGCAGTGAGATCGCTGAGGTTTTTGTGTGTGTGTAATGGATCTGATATTCATCAAGAAAATAAACTTAGGTGCTGATATGTCTGTCATCAAGGATAGTACATATAATGTCCTTTTAATAAAAAGACAAAAATAATTATATTTAATTATTTAAACCACAAAAAAGAAAGAAAATCGCTTGTGGTTTAATAAATATAAATAATAAAATGGTTATTTAAAGAATATAATTCTAAAAAAAAATTAAGGTCATTGCACACTGAGTCCAAAATTTTCGTCCGAAATTTTCGCACATTAAAAATTAAATGCGACCTCACATTGTGTCAATCACGTTTACACACTGCCTCTGAAACTTTCATCCGTCGTAAAAAAATTCAGATCAGGTTCGATTTTCTGCGTTTTCGCATCCGTAGCATGCATTTTGATAGGAAAGGATGACGAATACGAAAAAACAGAAAAACGTACGCAAAAATTTCAGACTCAGTGTGCAAGGACCTTTACAGATACTGAAACATTTCTTCCTGCTAAATAATTAGACTGTTTTAGATATTGATTATATAGATATCAGATGTATAACTTATTAACTGTATTAATATATAGGCCTCTTATTCGTTTGTATAATAGCCATCTGTTGTAGAAATATCTAGAGAGAATGTCAAACAGCTCCATAAATCTTGTGAAACGCCTCTGTGGCGTCTCAGGAATGGCATGTTTGTTGAATGCCGCTTTATTCCATGTGTCGAAGGAAAGGAACTAATGGCTCTAACGGCCTCATAATCTGCTGAGAGCTGTAATGGCTGGATTGATTTGAGGCGTGGAGTAATGCGCTTTCTCCCGTTGTTTCAGTCAATTAAACACGATGAAGAGCATAAGCGTCCATCTGTGATTTGAAATCACAACAGAGCAGCCGGTGTCAGTCGCCTGCTGTAGGTCTCGTGGGTCACGTGACCCGGCTGGCCCTGAGGTTTGTGGTGGTTCATCTGTCAGGGGTGTACAGTATCCCCTCTGGGTATGTATTACATCACCCCGAGATGCCCTGCTGGTGAACCAGATCAGAGACCGTAAAAACAACCCTTTACCCCCCTTACCCCCCCTTCCCACCCTTCCCATACTGCCTCTGTGATGAGCTAGGGTTGCTGGCTCAATGAATCAGTTATCTGATACACTGCTCTGTTGTATGACTTAAAATAGAGGTAATAAAGTGTTTTTAACTATATGCATGTATTTTTTGTAAATGTTTAATTGTTCCAGCATTACTGAAATTATTTTAACTTGCACATTTGCAGAATTACTTACAGAATTATCCTACGCCTTTAATAACATCAGTTTTGTTCCCAATATTTTTAATAATATTAATATTATACATTCTTTTGACTAAAAAAGGGAAATATTGTAATATAAAAATATTAATATAAATAAAATATTTATTTATTTTTTTAGTGTAAATTTGTAATGTTTTATCCAACTTTACTGAAATTATTTTAACTTTGAAGAGTTATGCCATCAAACAACATCAGTATTGTTTCCAATTTTTTTCCTCACTTTATTTGTAAATTTTCAAGTATTACAAAAAAATTCAATATTTTGAAAATACAGTTTAAATAATGTTCCCATTATTTTTTTTTAATAATAACGTATTTTTTCCCCCAAAATGGTTTAACTTCTTTGCAGACTTTAGATTTTTTTTATATCACTCTAATTATATCAATAAATTATATATATTAAATGAATTAAAAATAATCACATCATACAGTAAGTTGAATATTCACAGCATTTTAGAGACATTGCATATTGTTTCTTTTGACTGAAAAAATATTAAGGTAAAAATATTAACATATAGTAAAATGTGTATTTAAATATTTTAACAAATACAAATTTCAATTACATTTTAATCAACATAAATTAGGGAATAATTATTTTAAGAATGTAATAATAAAAAAATAATTATAAATACTCCAGTTGCTCCTATGACTTAAAATAGAGGCAGTAAAATATTTTAACCACTTTTTTGGTGTAAATGTTTAATATGGTGTTGCTATTGTTCCAGTATTACTAAAAGTATTTTTTTATAGACATACGCGTACATCAGTATTGTTCCCAATAATTTTAATAATATTATTTTATTATATTATTTTATTTTTTTCCCTAGATTTCTATACAGATTCATATGCAGTCTGTTGATTTTACAAATGCTATGTGATTCAGAATTTTTAAAAACAAATCTGTTTGAAAGAATGATTTGTTCGCAGATCGGACGTCACTAGTGTGTGACTGTTGCACAAGGGCTTTATGGTTCTTTTCCCCTTCATGAGCTCAGATCGGATGGGATTATATGGAAATCTCGTGTATATGTTGACTAAAGTTTACTCTGTTGTGAATATGGCAGGCGATTAGTTCTGACCCTGATAAAAACCATAAATATAGGTTAGCCATGTGTTATATGCTTATGTTGAGCTGGATTCAGTGCTCGTGAATCAAATCCAAGCAGAAAGATAAGCTTTTCACAGTAAAAGCTAATGTTCAGTTTGAACGTTCTAGAAGTTTGATGAATATCTCAGTTAATTTTTTTGTGTAAATAATTATTTTCATATTTGCATAGAAAATTATTAGGATATTTTTTTTTTGTATGTGACATTATTTCCATTCTGATGAACACAGACATTTCCTTTCTTGTTCCGAATTTTTATTGCTGTAAAATAAAATCTTGTTAATACAGTAATGAAAACCATGCTGATGCAATGTATTTATTTTGATTAAAAATGCATTAAATTCACTGGGCGTCCCGTGTTCGAGTACTAGCTCATGGACCTTTCCCGATCCCATCCCCTCTCTCTCCAACATCAATAAAAAGGCAAAAAACGCCAAAAATAAATCTTTAAAAAAAAATGCATTAAATTAACTATAACAAATACTTCCATAAAGTATACATAGGCTACTATAAATTTTAAATAATGTCATTATTTTTTTCCCCACATTGCAGTACTGATAATTTGGGGAAAATGTGCTTTACTGTCATAAAAGAAAATAAAAATCACAATGCATTTTTTTTTTTTTTTTTTTTGGATAACACAAAATATTTTGAATCCTACTGTGATTTTGGGGTGAAATATGGCTCGTTCTTGTTCTAGACAGATTTCATGGGATGTAGGCAGTTTCTGAAAAGATTAAAATTCATTTAATCTGTTAACCCTATAGTTCAACCGTTTAAGTTTTCAACAGCACCAACCATTGAGTAATTACAAATGAACCAGAATATGATGTGACTGTGGGTTTCCTTGATGTTGAACCAAAAGCACTCACCCTTCCCGCCCTGCGCTGATTACAGATCTCCAGGGGAATTTACTGTCGGGTTGGTTTTGGGATCCAAACGCCCTTGTTGTGATGCTGTAACTGGGCGGAGTCTGGGTGATAATGACAGACCTGTGTGTGAGATCATCAGTCATTGGCTAAAATGAAAGACTGAGGCTGTTCAAAATGGAACGCTTGCAAAATGATTAATGTATGCGGTGCTCATGCTGTAAAATGCCTAAAAATACTATGTGCTTTGCATACAGATAATTTGCATACTACTCGCATATACTGCTGAAAAAAACTTTTATGGTAATATGCTATTACAAAAAGCCACAGGAATATTAGAATACTGCTTAATGCACATTATATTCTATTTATTTTTTTTAAAGAATACACACAGCAAAAAAAAAAAGAAAAAAAAAAAAGATTTGCTTATTATATTTGTGTTGTTTTCCAGTACACAGAGACAGTGGCCATTAAGTCATACTAAAGTGTGAAAAATGTGTTTATGAAAAGTATGCAAAAAATGTGTTTATGCTTAAAAAAGAAAAATATCTGCCAGTGGGGTAAGAAAAATTAACTACTTTTCTGACCCAAATGTTAGATTTTTGTCTTGTTTAAACTTAAACTCTCTTAATTATGATCTTTGTTTCAAGAAAACAAGACTTAACTTTGTCTCTCTTTATTTTTTGCTTGTGTAATTCAGCAAGTTTAATTCAAAATTGCATTGTGGGATACAGTTTAATGCACATTTTGGCAAATGTAAAAGGTCACTTGTGTAATCCAGGCATAAAGGAAATTTGTCACACGACATGCATACTGCAGAAATAGCACAAGTAGTATGCTAATGTGCTATTCTGGAAGATTTTCCACAGGAAAGCAGAAAAACATGTGAATCTGAGATAGAAAGCAAGTGCTATTTTTATGCTGGCATGTATGCGGATGAAAGATAATGCATAGAAAATACAAAGAACTCCCTGACAGGTACGTTTTCAGCATCTCACGTCACTAGCGTTGGGTTTTTAAGACGGAGTGTCAAATTAAAAATAGTTCAGCTCGTCTGCATTCAGCACCAGACTTGCTGTTTTTGAACACAAGAATGCATCCTGTGTGAACGGCCCCTAATTCTGTACGTTTTTGTGTGCATTCAGATTGAAATAATTGTAATGGTGTGTCGTTTTTCTGTAAGACCCCCTGTAGTTTCTACAGAACTGCTCTTTTTTGAGATGGACTCAAATGTCTCTTTCACTCTCTTCAATTCTCTCCATCTTCCTTAACTGGGTAGAGGCGGCGTCTCCATGGTAACAAACCGTAATTGTACGGCCTCAAAAGAACAAGCTTTAGTGTTCCCAGGAGGCGGTCCCTCATGCTGACCTCTGACCCCTGAGGATGAAGAGTTGTCAAAAGCCCTCCACTTCAGATGGGCCTGTTCCTGCATCAGAGTTACCATGGTACGCCTGGTAAAAATGTCAGGAAAGAGCGCCGAGACGAGTGAAACCTTGGAAAGATGGGGCCAGGACGAGAAGTGATCTTGATTCAGGGCTGGTTGAATGACAGGACAGAAGGAGTGTGGGAGCGGGCTGTCCTTTCTTTCTTCTGTTTTTCTTCCAGAGCTCAGATGAAGGAAATAACTCCCCGTCTGGCCAATTTTTCCCCATTCAAGGCCCTTGAGTCTTTCACGCCTGTGTGAAAGTGAAGGGCCGCCCAGAGCCAATTGGTGACTGCAGAAGGAGTTTATCTTTGTCGTTGTTCTAGGAGAGACAGGATGTGTTTTATTCTCCGTGTGCCCTTGCACGCCACAATTTATTCAGCCGTTCAGAGCGGCCAGCGTGTTGTCGTGTCACTCACATGGACGATTCACTTCTCGTTTTGTGTCCTCATTTATAAGCACTCAATCAGTGTCTCTTTACGTCCGTGAGCGCAAAAGTACTGGAATGTTTTACAGCATTTTGAATGCATAAGTGTTGCATATTCTGCTCTTCTATTGAGCTTTATATTCATCAGAGAATTCTGAAAAAAAATTTTTTTAACATTGGTAAGAAATGTTTCTTGAGCAGAAAATCAGCATTTTATGATTTCTGAAGGATCATGTGACACTGACGACTGTAATGATGCTGAAAATTCAGCTTTGTGTCAAAGAAATAAATTACATTTTCAAATATATTAAGATAGAAAACAGTTATTTTAAATTGTAATATTTCATAGTGTTACTGTTTTTAATGTATTTTGGTCAAATATATACAGCCTTGCTGAACATAAGAGATTTTATTTTTTGAATCTTATAAATAAATTAAATAATCAGCAATGTTTTAGTGTCTGTACTCGTTTTAATATGAGTAAAAATGAAGTATGCATTTTTTCCTATAAAATAGTAAAATGTTAATATTGTTACAGTTCGTATAGTTAATATTGTATTGTTTTTCCTTTTTTTACTATAGAATAATTTAAAATTTAAGTTAAGCTAAAAGGGTTATGTAATCTTTTTGAGGAAATTGTGTATGATTTAAAAGTTACATTTTCTGAAGAAATCTGAGCAGGTTTCTACCTGAGCACTCTGTTGCTGTGGTATTTTAAATGGTTTTAAGCATGTTTCTATGTGGTTGCTAAGATATTCTGGGTGGTTGCTAGGTGATTGCTTTCTGATTCAAGTCCAAAGAGTCCACCTTAAAGTATCTGTGATATTCTGGTCTGTATATATGGCTTCTGTGTAAATCTGTGTTTTTTCGACAGTTTTATCATTTTAAATAAACTCCAATTTCTTCACCTGACAGTAATGTTGTAGTGTAGTATCATTTATATATCAGCAGCTCTGAGTAATTAATACAGCTCAACTTCTCTGCGACATTTCAAACTGTTCATTTAAACCCCAAGATTTGTATTTGCTGCCAGAAACACTGGATCTTCAGCAGGGATGTGGAGCTGCACACAGACTGATGGTGGGTCACTGCTGATGGGAAACGTCCTGATAGTATCTGACAGTGTTCTGGGCCGGAGGGAAGAATCTGTTACGTAAGGACTCTACAACTCTGGCAGTTCAGGCTATCTAGTGCACAGCAGTTTGTCAGAGCTTGATGACTTGAGACTTGAGCTACCAACGACAAACAGCGAGAGATGGATATGTGTTTGAATGGCTTCTCTGTGACTTCCAATTACATTCACCGTTGACCTGCTTTTATTAATGGAGTTTGCTAAGACAAGCATCACCATTATAATCGCTTATACTCGGGGTTTGTGATTGGATGATAATTGTGAAAAATAAGAATGGCCTAAAAATCTCACAGATTTACATTGAATGAGAAATCTGAGCTTATATTTAGAAGACAACTAAGCCATTAAACCTAGCTTAACAAACTCTGCAAATCCTATTTAGTTGACTTCTAAAATAAATGGTTCAGGACAGTACTAAATACAAAAAACATGAATTTTGTATGATCCCACTTATTTTGGTAAAATAATCAACATTTTGCAGATTCTGCAAGGTGTATGTAAACTTCTGACCACAGCTGAATCTATGATTAAATGAATGTGAAATCTGTCATTTGCACTTATGAAATGACTAATGACAGCTTTAGGAAGCATGTTGAGCAGAAACAGTCACTCAGAACTGATCAGAAGCCAGCATGGCACACACACACACACACGGCCCAGTAGTGAAAGGGTGAGCGATTCTCACATTAGAAAGACTTAAACCCTTTGACTTTCTAATCTTGAGAGAAGGTTTTCTCCACGAACACTTTCTCTGCAGAGTTGGTAAACTGGATTTTCCACTTGCACAAGGTCTGTTTGCTCGGCCGATTCCACCTGCTCTGTGAGCGAAGGGCGGGTGAGGGGGTTTTCCTGTTCGGATCTGATTTCAGTCTTCCATGTCCAAATCTGCCAGAAAACAGCATCAGGCAAGAGTCCAGTCCAGACACCTGCATTACCCTGCAGGCATCCATTAAGAGACTGTTATTGTGGACATATACTATAGTACTAGTACTACCATGTTTTTTTGTCATGTATCATGTAAATATGAATGTGGTAGTTATTCAGTAGGCCTACTAGTCATTCAGTACTATCAAAGTACCATGGTGTTTTAGACATTTATTATGATAAAACCATGTTTTGGGCCAGATATCATGGTAATGTCATGTATTCTTTGAATTAGTTCTATGCTGTTTGATTAAAATCATTCAGTTCTTTGGTATGTATTAAGTTTGGTATTATGTGATGTTTTGGACATTTACCGTGGTATGTGCATGTGGTAATCGTACACCACCATGGTATATGTCAAACTATGAGGGCAATAGCATTTTGTTATGACATATACCATGCAATACCAGGGTATTCCTTGAAGTGCTCATGTAGATATACCATGGTAAAAGAATATGGTAAGCATTCAGTACCTCTCTATATCATAGCACCCTGGCATTATGTTATTATTTTGATACATGTCAAAAAACCATGTTATTTTTTTTGAAAGTTCCTTGTAAATGAGGTATCATGTAGCCTAAATATGCACATGGTATTCATTCAGTGCTATGTGTGTGTGTGTGTGTGTGTGTGTGTGTGTGTGTGTATATATATATATATATATATATATAAGTACCATGGACATTTTAGGTTATATTGTGTGGTAAAAGTGTGGTAATACCATGTTTTGGCGTCAATAACATTTTGTTTGGACATGTACCATTTAATACTACGGTATTTTTTGAAGAACCTTTATGCATCATGTAAACCTATGATGTTATATGAATATGGCTTCCATTTAGTACTATTTTATCTTTATCAAAGCACCCTGACATTACATGTTTTTGGACATGTATCATGATAATACCATGTCATTTTTTAAAGTTAATTTTATGTAAATTTAAATATGGTGATCATTCAGTACTATAATATTCATCAGTGCACATTTAGCATGATAATACCAAGTTTTCTTTTTGGGCATGTATCATTGTAATGCAGTGGTTTTCTTTGAATTAGTACCATGCAGTATGATTTAAATATATGAATATAATCATTCAGTTCTGTGCCATTTATTATATTGCCTTGGCAATACCTTGGTGTTTTGGACATATGCCATGGTATATGATTGTGGTAATCGTTCAGTGTCATGGTATTGCAAGTACAATGGTAATATCTTGATTTTTGGACATATACCATGTAATACCAAGGTAATTTTTCAAGTACCTCTAAGTATCATGTAGTCTAAATGTACCATGGTGTATGAAAATGGCTAACATTTAGCACTACTCTGTATTAAAGCACCCCAGCATTATATGTTTTTTAAAACATGTATCTTCAAATAAAACATGTTTTTTGGACATGCATCTTGGTATTTTTCGAAAAAGTACCATGGAGTACCATTGAAATGCCATGGTATTCGCAATCGTGTGCCAACATTGTACCATGGTGCTGCCACAGGAAATGTGCTTTTTTCCTCTTCTGCAAAACCCAAAATGGTGCCAGCTCTTGTCCAGATATATGTTCCTCCTTTTCTACCTAATCCACACTGAAATACAGTAGGTAGACATCTTAATGTGTTATTTTTCTCACCAAGAAGTTCTCAAGTAGCCCAGGAAGCAGTAAAAGCACGCAGCCTTACTCTGAAAGCTCGAGGCTTTCAAAGGTAACCTCTATTCATCGATTCTTTAAATGAATCATGAGTCTGACAAAAGAAAAACAGGCAGAAACTTAATCCATCCATTGAAGTGTTAGAGGAGTGGCGCTTGGCGACTGTGAGAGACAAATGTGCTCTTTTGCACCGCTGCCAGAAACCCACCCGCTTCCTCGGGCTGCTCCTCCTACACAGTCTGGGCTCTCTGGCACGGCGGCGCGGCATTCACATCAACCCCGCAATGTTTTAATTACCATTACCGTCTTAGACATGGAGATTAGGCTAAATAATATGTATGAATCTCTCTTTCGGGGACGTGTGAGTGGTCTTGATTAATTACACCTTCACGTCTCACTGACAGACGAACAAAAAGATCCGTTCGCAGAAAACACATCTCTTATGTGCATTAGTCTTGCTTTATTTTTTGCTGGTTATACTTATTCAAAGTGTGAAATCTGTAGAAAGAAGTAGTACTTCACTTAAATCATTTGTATGTTTAATGCATTTTTTAGATTTTTAGAAAAATCAGTATTTCAAATTTTTGACAATACAGTACTCCAGTCATTCAATACACAATGTAGATACAAATGTGAAACACCTTAAACGCATAGTAAACATATTCAATTAAATTTGATCTTTAATTGTTCTTTATTTTATTTTACTGTGATATTTAATGTTACAGAGGTATATGTTTCTATTAATTCTAATTAATTTAGTATATTAATTTTAATATTAGTGAATTTTTAATAAATATACTTTATGTTAAACAAAGCTTGGAAACATTATGGTTTTTAATCAAGTCTCTTATGCTCACCAAGGCTGCATTTATTTGATGAAAAATACTTTAAAAACAGTAATATTGTAAAATATTATTACAATTCGAAATGACTATTTTCTATTTGAATATATTTTAAAATGTAAATAATTCCTGTTATGCAAAGATGAATTTTTAGCATCATTACTCCACTCATATGTAACTTAGTGTAGAAATAATATCCTCCTAAAAATTACTAGTAAATTTTACAATTAATTACAAAGAATTGACAAATAAAACTGAATTAAACAGAATTTTGAAGTTGAAAGTGAAACTGTAATGCATGTTTACCTGTTTCTAAATAATTTTCACAATTATAATCATTTTGTGTTCATGGCTACACTTTTACAAAGTATTATATGCATTGTAATATGTGATAACAATAACTACTACTGTATCACACTTGATATTTAGAGTTGGTGTCTATGCATTATATGCTCTTTAAAAGTGTCTATGAATATGTAAGCTTTATAATGTATAATAACAGTTGTTGTAGTTATTCTAGAGAAGGCAGTATGAATTTTGCATGAAATAAAGTGCTAGTCCTCAGCCAGTAGCAGGCATGTCACTAGGCTACGATAGAGAGCTCTATATTTCCACACAGTAAAGTAGAGAGAGCTATATGAGTTAATGCACTTAGCAGCATGAGTTGCATATTTCAAAACACTGTCACACAGGGTCAGGCATATACTCTGATGAGAGGAGTTTTTTGGGCCGTTTGTGCAGAATGAGCTGTAGATGTGAAGTCAGCGATGTGAAGGGGCCTGTGATTTGTTCAGTGTGCCCTGCAGCACTTGTGTGGTGATGGAGACCTATGAGAGGCTGTTAGAGGAGGAAGCGTCTCTGAGAGTGGGGTCAGCGGGGTCGACACCCTCCGGGAAAGAGATGGATAGATGGAGAGAGAGAGAGCTATCCGGGTGCTCTTCCCGCCGGGAAGTTTGCGGCCATCGATTTTAAGTGCACATGCTTGAAGACGCACGCTATGCGAGTGTTTACAACATACGCGTGTTAACGCACATATGGCTGCGTGCTGAAATATTGAGAGCGATTGTGCCTGTTAAAAGCATGTGAGTAAGTGGGGTTGAACACGCTTCAGTAAAGTTCCTCCTGGTGGGACACTCAGATGCCAGCAGCGGACGGTAGAAAAAAATCTTACTGTAGTTTTGTATTACAGTAAGTGTATATATCACTAAATTGTTTTTTTAGTAACACTTTACAATAAGGTCTCATTTGTTAACTTTAAAGCATTAGTTAATGTTAATAGAAATACAATTGTTCACGTTATAGTGGTGTGTGATATATATCGTCTGCGATAATATCGTAATTTTTGTTTTAACAATGTGTGATGTGATATTATCGAGTATTTTCCAAAAACCATTCAAAACACCATACAGAGTGCACGCATAAATTACGTGAAGTCTAGACTAGTGCGTGTGCCGAGTGAGCATTTAGAGTGCATTCTTTCACTGCATGATTCAGTCTATTAAAATACATTTAGATTGATCACAAAATTTAAGATATGGGGACAGAAAATTTATATCCATATATTTCATATAGTTAATCAGTATCACACAGAGAGTGCTGTTTTTTTCTCCAAAAATGACCATGATTACAAATGTAGCTAATATTGATTTTTTATTTTATTTTATTTTTTTACAACAGTTCAAAAAAACAAAAAGATAATTAAGAGACTTACGTTTTAGCCAACATATTGCCTGTTTTTCTCTATTTCGCCAACAAAAATAAAACCAAACACAGCCACAATGCTATTTTGCGTCTCTGAGCAATGACGGTGTTTCGTTCCTGAATGAATCAACCGTTTAAATCAGGGGTGGGGAACGTTGATCCTGGAGGGCCACTCTCCTGCAGAGTTTAGCTCCAACCCCGAAAAACCCTGGAAAAAAAAAATACCTAACTGCATCCTGAAGTCCTTGATTAGCTGGTTCAGGTGTGTTTGATTAGGGTTGGAGCTAAACTCTGCAGGGACACCGGCCCTCCAGGATCAACGTTCCCCACCCCTGGTTTAAATGATTCGGTTCAATCGCAATGACACCACCTACTGGCGGTTTTAATTTCACATCTAAAGTTTCTTTTTAATATTTGAATAATTTCGAATAACATTATTCAACGTTTTATGTCAAAACATTATTTATGCATTTGTGATTGCAGGTTAAGGATTCACGTCCTGCATTAAACAGTGTGTAAATACATCTAAATTCCACTTCAGATGCAGCTTCTGTGTTTCCTCTGCATTTCAAAGATTAATTTCATTGATACTAATTTAATTTGCTTGGTAACAGCACAAATGCCTTATTATTCTAATTCACTGATTAAATGCAAGAATTTGACTTAAAAAGATAATGCACACATTTAGAAAAATGGCTTTATAAAGGTAAAAATGCCCATTATAAGGTTAAAATAAATTGAAACTTATTGGAAAAGATTACTTTCTATCAGAGTGAACTGACCACCACATAGAATATGAAGAATATCAAAAACTTTAGGAGTCAGCTGTCCACGGCAGTCCATAAGATAACAGCACAACACATTCAGCAAAATAATGTTTTTTTATTTTTATTAAATTTTTGTTTTTTATTAATTTTATTAAAAATGCAAAAACCAAGGGGTGTGCGATATTGACAAAAAATCTCAATATTTTCAGGGATTTTATCGTTATCGATAAAATCCCTGAAAATATTGAGATTTTTGGTCAATATCGCACACCCCTAGTTCATGTTAGTTTAGTGTGCATTATGTAATGTTAACAGATACAATTTTTGATTTTAAAATTTACAATTTTAAAAATTTTAACATTTTTAAATAGTATTGTTTATTATTAGTGTATTTTTACTATATTATATTATATTAAAATGATAATGATATATATATATATATATGTGTGTGTGTATATGTGTGTTTTAACAAATATTAATACTGTAGAACTACTGAATTTATAAATTGTTTTATTAAATTACCAAAGATTATTAAATACTTCAGAAATGTTGATCATTGTTAGCTCATGTTAACTAATGTAGTTATTTGAAAAATGAAGCCTTATTGTGCATAAGTACCACAATTTTTGGTGTAAATATAACCCAGAAAGATTTTGTATATTAATTAATCTTTGGTAATATATGAGGTAATACTTTGACATGGTATCATTGGTCATTAACTTGGTTTTTGCATTTTTTGAACACTGTGGTAAAACCATGTTTTTTGGACATGTACCATATTATTATGACAAAACTTTGCTTGGCAAAGCTATTGTTACATTGTGTCTGCATTATAATGAATGAAGCTGTCAACTCTGGAACAGTCTGTGAGACTTTGGAAAGTAGGCTATTGTTTCTACATCAAATCAGATTTTTTTTAAAGCACTGTGGGATAAACGACATAGAAAAATCTTTAATGCTAGACACATTTCTGCCTCCACACAGTATATGTGATATACAACCCAGTCCTATCAGACAGACAGAAATTCCTTTTATAGATCCGTGTGTCATTTTAATCCAGCTTTCTTCATTTTAAAGTAGTTCATCGTTTCCCAAATGTCTCTGGCTTGATGGATGTGCAGCGCTCTTTTCCTCTTCAGAAGGCATCAACCCCCAGGATTGTCTGTCTAAATTTGGCAGCGCTCATTTTTTTTGTCAGTGTACGTTCTTTAGGGCCTTTAATTCATGCTCACTAAATAAAAGGCTGTGATCTCCATTCTGGATTCAGAGTAAGCCTGCAAACCGGCATTTCACGCTCTGACAGGGAGAAGATTCATGGCGTTCTAGTGGCGTCTCTATCTGCTCAACAGATCCAGAGACAGTAGCCTACTGTGTTGTGTTTCAGAGACGGTCTGAGCTGCCATTTGTAGTTACACCCTTGTCATTCACATGCTTTACAGAATTACTTGCTACCTTTGTAGGTGATTTATGAAAAACAGGTGAGTTTTGACATTTTTAAAGCAGGGATTTTCAACGAGTTTTCAGAGAGTTTGAAAAAAAATTACATTATACATATATATTTAGTCATTTAGCAGATGCTTTTATCCAAAGCGACTTACAAATGAGGACAATAGAAGCAATCAAAACCAACAAAAGAGCAGCAACATGCAAGTGCTATGACAAGTCTCGGTTAGCTTAATGCAGTACACGTAGGTTTCTTTTTTTTTTTTTAAGAAAACGAGTAGATAGAATATAGAAAGTGTGTTTTTTTTTTGTTTTTTTTTTTAAAAGAAACAAGTAGATAGAATAGAAAAAAGAAAGCTAGTGTTAGTTTTTCAAGAAAAGCTAGCAGTTAGAGAATAAATATGCAATTGATAGAGGGTCAAGTGTGTGTGTGTGTTTTTTTTTTTTAAATAAAAAGAAGACAGATAGATAAAATAGAATTAGAATAGAGAGTGCTAGAGTTAGAGGGTCAAATAAAGATGGAAGAGATGTGTTTTTAGCCGTTTCTTGAAGATGGCTAAGGATTCAGCTGCTCGGATTGAGTTGGGCAGGTCATTCCACCAGGAGGGAATATTTAATGACAAAGTCTGTGAAAGTGATTTCGTGCCACTATCTATATATATATAGGCATTAATGTTTGCATTACAAAACCACCTCTGGCTCTGCACCGCTTTACCTAAATTCAGTACTTCAGACCTGTGTGCCCTCTAGAAGCTTGCGTTCTGCAAGTTTTACACACACACAAACACACACACACACACACACACTTATGCTTATAGATGGATTAATTCTAAAATTATTAATATTATAACAAATATAAGATTTATTCATTTTAAGAAGATTTTTAATATATCTATTAAATATATATAGATAAATATTAGGGGTGTAACGATACACGTATTCGTATTGAACCGTTCGGTACGAGGCTTTCGGTTCGGTACGCATTACAAACCGAACGATTCGTTGGACTAATCCTATTACGTTTGGAAAATAAAAGAGCTTAAAGTGTGTGAAATATAATGTTCTCAGTGCCACTGCACTCAACAAGGCAGCCCAAATGACGTAACAGGCATGGTGCTGTCTGCCCTGTGATAACCTCCCCTTGCTGGGGTGCGTCGAAAGACGATGATCTTGTATCGACGATAGCCAGAGATATTGTCAAAAACATCAATTATTGGCAATATTAAGAGTATTTGGCATTTCCAATTAATGTAGGCCTGTTACATTCTTATTTTTATTAGACCTATTATTATTATTATTATTATGAAGTTACTTTTATTATTAAATTAAAATTACAATTAATTTGCCCCGCAATAATTACCACATAACTGACGTAAGGCTGTCACGGTGAAGGAATTTCCCTTGCGGTAATTTTGAGTGGCTCAATAGCGCGGTATGCGGTATTACCGCATATATATATATATTGTGGCGGGAGGAGCAAACGACAGACACAGTGGGTGTGGCATCAGGCCTCGGAGAGGCTTTTATTCAACAGAAATTTAAAATAAAGTGTCCAGGGGAAAATAAAGTGTCCAAATAAACGGGGAATCTGGTGTCCTCGTCGTGAAACGCGAGTGTGAGGGAAGGCAGTGTTCAGGAAGGAAGGGTCCAGGGAAGGGGCGGAGTCCGGTGGCCGCACGCGCTCCCCTCCTGGTCCGGGGCGCGAGGGGCGGCGGCTTCTGCTCGCGGCTTCATCCTCTGCTGGCCGCGGCACATCTGGGGGGACTCCACGGCCTGGCATCCTGGCCCGACGGCCGTGTCACGGGTGCAGCATCATCCAGACTACGGGTCCGGCGGCTCGCGTCTCTGGCGGCGGCGGGGAATCCCTCAACGCACCCTTCCTGGACCCACGAGGACACCAGCGTGCATGCACGGGGGAAGAGACCGGTCTCCCGAGGAGAGGCGCTCGCATTTAACGGCGGCGGTGATGAGGCCCTATTCGGATACAGGTGCGCCTCATCACACGCCGCCAGACCGGGCTAGTTTCCGCGTCTCTTCTCTCACACGCCCACTCCCGTCGGGAGCCTGGTGAAGGGCGGCGAATAAGGGACGGGGTGGTGATGACATTAAAGGGGGGAGGCAGCCAACTCGTCACAATATATATATATATATATATATATATATATATATATATATATATAATCTGTGTGTATGTGTTACGATGTAAGAAACCAATGAAACCGAAACTAAATCGTGTTGAAACAGGAAGTGAAGTACAAAATAATGGTCCACATAACAAAACATAAACCTGACAATAAGATCGTTAGTCTATTGTTAGCCTATATAACAGTTAGTTCTGATCCTCGAATCTGAATGACAAGACTTTTTCTGTTGATATTTCACCTGCGTGTTCTAGACGGGCTGTCAGTCAGTGCAGTTTCATTGTTGCGCCACAAGGTGGCATCAAGAGACGGTCTTTGAGTGAGTCTTTAAACCGTTCATTCAACTACACGTTCAAAAACGCTGATTCATTCAAAGAGAGATGAAACACGTTGTTGAAATCATTTTAACTTTGAGCGCCAATTTTTAAAGGCTCAGCTGACCAGCAATGCGTCGATGCTAAGACAGATTTCGCTTTCCTTGGACATGACAACCTGTTTTCACAAATATACATGACTCGGCCTGAAGGACAGACGCAGGTAATCGCACGCGATCAGTCGATCTCTCTCTCATTCGCTGTCTGTTTAGGCTTGTTAAGTGCAAATTTACTGAGCCTCTGTACAAATCAGCATGGTACACATTGTTATCATTACTAATATTCAGTACACATGCACGAAGTGTAAAACGAGAAGGGCGTAACCTTAAGATTATTATTATTATTATTATTATTATTTATTCAAAAGAAAACACGGAAATATCGCGGTTGCTGCGGTTGTTGCATTCCTCTGCGGTTATGCTCGTCAATAGCGCGGTATTGCGATATTACGGTTATCGCGACAGCCCTAAACTGACGCACTGCGAGGATAAGATTAGGCAATTTACTCCTCAATTAAAATGTTTTTAAAAAAGGTCTTTCAAAACAGGTCTATTAGGCTATACAATAAATTACAGTCCTATAATTAAAATATTAACACTGCAGTCATCAATAAAAATTAATGAAATAATAAGCTTTTATTTCAAGCACCGACTTTCAAAAACAACCTGTTTAACACGAAATGCGTTTCTTCTCATTTTTTTTCACTATGTACGGGCCACAAGAGAAATATTAAGGGAATAAATGAAAACAGCTATAGCCTATATCGTTATCAGCAAATGTTGAAGTAGATTCGTCTCTCTTTGTCTCTGAGAGAATAAGTGGCGTCAGATGCCGAAAGCTCCGCCATTACTCCATCATTCCGTTTTTACTTTCACTTTCTGCTTATAGTGAATTAACTGACAAAAAAAAAATCTTCATTTGTCTTCCACTGTTGAAAGAAAGCCATTTGGGTTTGCAACAAAATTAATGTTCATAAATAGATATATTTTCAGAGCTAGCCGTGTGTTTGTGTATTGTATGTTGTGTTGTGTTTCCTTCAGCATGTAGTACATGTGCCGCCGTAAGGCGTCCTGTCGCGATACGACTGCACTATCGTATCAGATCCACATAAATAATGAAGACGGCTGGTGTAATTCAGTTCCTCTGTTGTACCCGAGCCCGATTCCCATAAGACAACCCTGTTATCTCCTTCTGAGTGTAACAGTAGAGCAGGGAGTGATGGGGAGGACACTCAAAATCAATAAAACGTCCAGTTTGGCGTCTACAGGGGGCAAAACATGTCAAGGGCCATTTAAATTCTGTTCGTACAGCTCAATTACTGAAGTGTATGGGGTTTCCATACGGGAGGCCGATAGTAGCTGCTCTTGTTTCTTTTGATGTTGCTTTAATTCACTCGCTCCAGAGGCAGGGTAAATATTTCATAACCTTCCTCAAATATTGATAAAGCTTTTATTCACGGCTCATTTGCATCATGCGAATTTTGAGAAAGTTATTTTGGAACTTTTTTTAAGACGTTCTGGAGCTCCTCGCTGGTTTTCTCAGCAGTGCGCTGGTGTCTTTTTCTTGGTGGGAAAACTGTAATTCATGCAAATAATCTGTAAATATTGTCCTACTTGTGGATTAAGTTCACTGGAGCAATCCGGCGAGGAATGTAGCGCAATGCTGCGGTGTGTCAATCTCCCAGTTCTTTCCAAAAAACTCGGCGGTCACAAAGGGCCAGACCCCAGCAGGAAGTGTATATGTATTGGCTAACCCCAGGTGGAGGCTCATTGTCTGTTCCTTCAAAGATTTGAATTTAAATGCCTGGCTCTGCAGCTGCTCTCTCTCCCAGCATGCACTGGGCCCCTTTAGGGCACAAAAGCGTCCTTGGAGCTGCCAAACTGGCCTGTAATCCTGCTGAAGGGGCATCAGGTTACTGTACCCAGACAACTTCCTGCCTGTCTTTTTGCACCTTGAGATTCTGGGAGGCACGGAAATCTTCTTAAGGGAGAAGTTAAGAAATTTCTCAATTGAAAATTCTAAGACGTTCGTGAAAATGTTCAAAAAAGTGCAATACTTAAAGAATTCTTAAATTTTCTTAAGAGCATCTTATTTTATTGTTTTAAGAAGAAAATGACATACTTTGTTTTTATCAGGGGCTGGACTCATGAAAATCTTCTGAAGAAAGAAATCAAGAAATTTCTTAAGATTAATAAAAATACCCAGATTGTTTGGGGAAGTTTGTAAGAATGTTCACATGTGAAATTATTAATAAATTTCTCATATGTTTGTAAGAAATTACTTCATTTTAACAACAGTTTTCATAAATTAAATGTTTGTTAGAAAGTGTAACTGTTAAATTCTTAAGATGTTTTTAAATATTTTCTTAAGATGAAAATGACAAAACGCACTTGTAAAAGACCATTTTTTCCCTACCAGATTACTGTCATATAAGCATAATAAGCATGCACAATATTTTTATTCCATCTGGCTTAATGAGAGTATTTTTAAAGAGTCTTTCTAAAGACAGATCGATTTGGGCATTTAAGACCAATTTTAGGTTATCCTAACTTGAAAATATTACGATGATTTTAAAAGAACATTCTTCAAAATTTTTGTCTTTAGAACATTCTTAAGAAAATAGATAAGAACATTCTTTGGAAATGTTTTTGGGAATACTTTATTCTTAAATTCTAAAATAACAAGACAATAGCAGCTATGAAGACAAATGTGATTCTGGCTTAATTTTGGAAATAGATTGATTCTTAAAGTCAACATGAAATGTTCGCAATCCATTTAATAATGAAATGGCATATTTCCAGATAGAACTTAAACTGAATGTGACTTGAGTTATCCATCGGGAATTGATTGGATGGTGAAAAGTGTTCATATGTTGAAAATATAAGGTCTTGATGACATCATCTGAAAAGTAGTGTCAAAAGCAGAGCAAGCTGTATTTTGGTTCCACAGTCAAACATCTTTGTTCGAAGAATAGCTCACATTGGATTACATTTTTAAGATGTCAGCTTTAATTTTTTGTTGACTTCTGCCTGAGAGGTTTTCTTACACTTCTACCTTATGTGTAAACTAAACTCTTGCCAGGCAGGTCCAGCAGAGTTCATTTTTTTCCCAAACTGCTGCCAGAGCCAAGCTGTGTGTTTTTACGAGATCTGTCATAAACTCTCTGGGTGCTTGGCATGAGCTAACTCTCTGCTCTCCCTCCCCTCCAGCCCTTCCACCCCATGGTGAACTTGCAGTGCTCTCCAGAACTCAGGCCGTTCCTGTGTGCCCTGTATGCCCCCGTGTGTATGGAGTACGGACGGGTGTCTCTGCCGTGCCGGAGCCTGTGCATGCATGCCAAGAGAGACTGCCAGAAGCTCATGGACATGTTTGGAGTCTCCTGGCCAGAGGAGATGGAGTGCAGCAGGTACTCATTCAGGAGTTTTGGAAATTTAAGGTAGTTTTTGAGAGAAGGAACAAAGTGAACGAACTTTCCCAGTGTGCCAGATGTAATTGCCACATAATTGCTCTGCATTTCTGAAGCTAAATTGTGCTATAATGGTTGAACATGTTTGTTCTTAGATATGGTTAATAGAAAATGTTTTCTGATTGAAATGGTGGTTTAACCTAATGCAGATGTTTGAGGGAAACCTTTAATCTCCAGTGAAAACCAGTCATTCTTAAGAGGGAAAAATATGTTCACAATTCAAACCAGGTTGAAATAAGTCTGCTCCATATTTCAGTTTAATGTTTGCCTTCAGCAGTCAAACACTATGTGGTAATGTGGTAATTTGAAATACTTTCAAAACAGTAGTTCAGAAAAGAAAGCATATTTCATCACTCCAGAATCCCAGAATCAACCTTTTAATAGGGGTGAGTGAAACAAAACTTGTAAGAATAAATTCTGTTTAACATTTCTTGTGATTTTGTATAATATGCACCTGATGACCGTTTCAGTCTCTTTACATACTAGTAAGTAATCAAGAAAGAGTCTGTCATGAAACTAATAATTTGCTTGACCCCGCCCTCTTTAGTTACTGTTGCTAATGCTGGCTGTTGGTAATTTTCCTACAAGTACTTACTATGCTACTGGCAAACATGAGGAGAGAAGTCAGTTTAGGTGAATAATTGAATAAAATCTGGATTAAACATGCTTTTGTATTGCTCTGTTACCCGAAGTGGCACGTCATCATCTTAGCTGTCTGCCACATAGCATTTTTAACACTATACTTTAAACATTACCAAGTTAATATTTCATTATTCTAGTTGATTTGAATCGCTTTTCTGTAAAAAGATGTATATTGTGTATGAGCAGTGTAAACTATATTTTACATACAATTTATATTACATGCAATAAATAAAATTATCTATAACATACAATAATGGAAAAACAACATCCTAATAGTAATACCCAACCTTAATTTTAAAATTGATAAAATAAATTAATAACATTCTCTGTATTTTTAGATTTTAGATTTTTTAATATTTTATACTGTATTTTATATTGTTTTAAAAACTAGGGATGCACCAAATTTTCGGCATCTGAAATTATTTGGCTGAAATAGCAAAATAATAAAAAAGACTGAAAAGACTGAATAAATTGTACTGAACAATGACGTGACTCGATCAAATAGCAACCAGTGTAGAGTGAGAGGCGCGCATTCTTTATAATGAAGCAAACATGCCGCAGTGGGGAAGCATTAAAAACTGTCCTAGACAGATGCAAAAATCACAGACTGTGAGAGACTGTTGTTGCTGGTTACTGTATGATTATTGAAATCACAAAATGCCGTGTTCTGTATTCGGCCTTCGGCCCAGTCATTCATTTTGTTCGGTTTCACCTTCAGATAATAATTTTTATTTCGGTGCATCCCTAATAAAAACTAAATTAATAATTTAATAACACTATTAAATGTAATTTTTAGTTACTTTTAAAAAAATTAAAAATTTAAATAATGTGTATATATATATATATATATATATATATATATATATATATATACACACACACACATATAT